>APFE030823300.1:0-36096 GCA_000404065.3 Pinus taeda | reverse complement strand
ACTTGCCAGAAATGGTGGGGGAAAAGAGAGAAGAATGAGCCTATTTGTTATCCTTTTGTCTCAGAAAAAACCTTATTAACACTCTTGAACACGACACTTTTTCATTCACCTGGGTTGGGAAACCCTTTGCCTCACAGTTGATCAAACCACATTGAAATTCTTCAGCAAGCCATTTGTTGTGTAGTTATGTGTTCAAGAGGTCTGCAAACAAAACATTCAACTGCAAAATACCTATCATCCATTTTGACCATCCCTGAGTCAGTCCTTACAACAATATTTCTTCAACTTGAACCATGATTTCGTGTTGTGGGCTTGCCTGCGACGGGTCGCTTTCTATCGACATCAGCACATTATCTAGAGAGATGACTTAGAAATCGTCAGTACCTTGAAGTCTGCATGCATCAATGGCAGGTTTCTCGCCTTCGACGTCAGTTTTCATCATTGACTTGCGATCGAAGGATTCCATGAAATGTTCGACACCGATTCATTCATTCACATCTCATGGACTGTACTGCGTACTTTGAGAACCATTGACATTACTGGTGGTCTCTCCCACACTTGTTAACGGTTTACATCATTGACCGGTAATCAAGTGGTTTCTACCATGTTCGACATCGACTCATTCATTCACATGGCTAGAATCGTACCATTCGGGGAACAGAAATGAAGACCCTGGATCTAGTTTCCACTATCCAGGCTGCAAGGAGTTTTGTATTCATTATGTTGTAGACCAATCATAAACAGATGGCTACGTCCATACTGTGTCTACACGAGTCTATGATTATGATGTATTATAAAATCATTCCTGTATCAGAATAGTTAGTCTGTTAGTTAAAGTTTTGATCTGAGTATGGGAATGCCTACCTCAGCGATGATATAATCTTATCCATGTATTTTGTGTTGAAAATTGCAGGTTCTAACCGGGCTCTCCACGAGATAATCCTTGAAATGATGAAGTACTTCACCCTTCCTAGATGATATAAAACCCTCATCTATTACAGGCTTCGCACTTTAGGGGGCAATCTGTTACACTGAAATTTGTCACCATGACTATCTACAGTTAATATGGCTCAATCAATAGTCATATTATCCTCCTTGTCAAGCCTTATACCTTTGCTCTCCATGTCAAACTTCAAAAAAGAGAGAAAGTCACTAAAAATCATGTTTATCTCTGGGTACGCAGGTTCTCTCTACCTTGCCTGCGTGTACGCATCCCAAACTCACTGTTCCTGCGTACTTGTACGCTCTGTAAGCCAAAGGATGGGTGCGTACCCCTGTAAAGGTCAAAAGGCGCGAGTTTCATCTTTAAAAAAGTTACTTGTGGTCACTTCTAGAGCCTTCTAGAAGAGTGTTTGACGTGTATTGAGCGCCTCCAGATGGTTCATGCATCCCTATGATAGAGGAACTTATCCCATCAAGAGAGGAGCTACCCCATCCAAAAGAGGGAGTATCCCATTGATGTTGGAACTGAATAACTTCCTCTAGAACACTATAAATACAGGCATTGGGCCAAGGGAGGGGAGGTTAAAAGCTAAACATTCCAAAGGGTAGATGCTGCTGGAATTAGGACTTCCATTGTAAGCTTGTGAGGAGAGATTACCATCCTTTCTTGTTTCATTTGGAAGTGGGTGAGCTTGTCCAAGTAGAGGAAAACTCTTGCTGGACCTTGGGAGGAACTTGCAACACACCAAGGCTCAGGTTGTAATGGTTTCTTTTTTGTTTCCTTAATACAAATAAGTCCATTCTTCTCAATGATTTGTTGTTAATGAATTGTTTCATATACTCCTTGGTCTATATGTTGAATATGGTTTGTTTTATGAGATATTCAGGTGTTATGTAATCGTTTGATTGTTAGTGCATGCAGGTTTCGAAGTGAAGGAGGAGCTCATCTGGATCGACGAGGCTAGACTACTACAATAGCATTGGACTTCAGGTAGGATCAAAAAACACTTGGTTTCTCGTATAATAATGCATGTTTAGAGAAGGATTGCTCTTAATTGTCTTGTTTGTCACTAGAAAGTCTTAGGCTTCTAGGGAGGTTAGATTTGTCCACAAAAATAACTCTTTCCGCATGACAACATCAAGATCCATCAATTTACATTAAATTACATCATAATTTTTACATTAAGAAGGAGAAAAGTCAAACTGTCAAGAAACTAGGCGAAAAATAGAGTATTCTTGGTCAAACTGAGCAAAATTTCCCCAATGCGCCGCGCTGATTTCCCTATGCATAGCGCCTGTTTGCAGCCACTTTTGGAGGCCTTCCCGGTGTCCAAATATGCTCCAAGTGTACCTGTTGGAAAGGTATACCTGTCTACTTTCCAGAACAAGTGAAATTTTTTAATTTGGCCTCCATTTTCCCCTCTAAAATTGAGTTTTCCCAACACTGCTTCCTGTGTCTCCAAATAGAGGCAGAAAGGTCATTTTTAGGGTGTTTTTGACCCTTTTGGGGGCTCAAAACTTGTCAAAATTTATTGGACATTGGTGAGCATGCATATTTCTTTATCAAAAATCCAAAAATACTAAGTTTTCTTCATTTTGAGGCCTCCATCAAAAGCGAGCGCTAGGTAGCGCGATGCATTGGGCAGAAAAACGTGTTTTGGCCCAAAAATTCCAAAAATGCAAAAAGTGTCCCAATTTTTTTTAAATTTGGACTAAGTGTTCTCCATCAAGTGTTGTGTTGGGCCAAGGAAGTCTTAGTCAATATCTAAAGTCTATATTGCTCCTTTCACCTCCTCGATGCCCTCTTCAACTTTGCTTTCAAGCTTCTGATTCTTGCCTTGCAACTTTTATTTCTCGCCATGTAATGGTGGGCCATATGCCTCAACATTGTTTTCTCCCTGTTAGCCTTCTCTAGAAACCTTTCTAAGTGGATGTTCACTCTCTCAAGCCAAGATTCTCGATCAGCATTGATTTCTTGCTCAAGTGATGTGAGCTTCACTTTCCTCTTCTTGGTGGCTTGGCGGTTTTCTCATATGTTTTGCAATTCCATAATGGTTTGTTGGTCCTCTAGCTTCTTGTTTCTTTGCTTAGGGTACTTTATTATCCACTTAGCTCTTTCTAGGTTGAGGGACAAAGCATTGATGTCCACCTGTTTCTCTTGGATGACCTCCTTGAGCTTTGAGCTTTGTGGGCCCAAATTAGTGTCATCATCCTGAATGAGAATGAAATCAGTCTCCTGCTCACTTGAAGGCCCCTCATCATGTAATGGCCTATTTCCCTTGTCCTTAACCTACTCTGTTGATTGAGGAAGCGAGGCCCCTTCCACCCTGGGTGGAGATAATACTCGCTTTGCTGCTGCAAACAACCTTCTAGTGCCTTTTTGATAGGTGACAAACACTGGCACACTAGCGGTCTGTGTCTCATGACCCTCCTGTTGATGTGAAGGTCCACTTGTCTCATGAAAAGCCTTTGGAGGTACCTAAGGAGCTGTGAAGAACTCATGAGAAATGAAATCCTCCCATGAGATGCCCTGCAAACCAAGCTGATGCATGACCACAATTTTGATGAGTGCAAAATGATATATATTGTTATACTGCTACTGAGGAGTTTTATTTTGCACTAGGGTGGTCATCTTCTCAATATTCTGACACATGAAGTAGGGGAGATTCATCATTCTCACCCTGGTAAAGTGCATCAACAATCTGATTTGATAGGCATATAGACAAGAAAACTGACCCTCACAGCTAAAATACTTAATTATGAGTTTCATCAAGGGAGCATATGAGTCTTTCAGGTACCGAAAGGGAAAAACTCTGTTGAGTTGTCTCAAATAACCGGGTTTGATATATGGTTCATAACGTTCCCTGTCAATTTGCTGCCTTTTGTTCCACTGCTCTCCGACATTAGGAATGTCGGTTGCTAGAGAAATAGACTCCGGTGTCAAGGTGAATGTCACACCAGCTAGAGTGGCTTGGCCATTATGTAGATGAAGCACAAACAACCTGGCCAACTCATGATGGTATTGGACTCTAGAAACCATCTCATAGAACTGATAACATGATTGGTGTTGGAAGTATGTGATACTAAGAGAGTAGGCCTGTAGCTCGGCAAGTGAAGTAGGCTCCTCTCATATATGTTTTCCACCCTTGTGAGGTCTCCTTGGTGCATGCATTTCTGTAGGGGAGTCACTATGTATCTCTTCATCCCAGTCATATGAAGGATCAAATTCCATGTTTGCTAATGTGTGATTTTTCTTGATGAGTATGAAGAGACTTATGGTGTTTTTAGTTTTCTGCCACCAAGGGTAAGAAAGTATGAGGGACTATGGAGGGAGAGGGTATGAGGGTTTTTGGGAATGTTATGACAAGTTTTTTTGGGGGAAATAGGGGGTTTTTAGGAAATAGTATGTAAGCTTAGGGACAGTAATTAGGGTTTGGGGATTTTGTAGTTAGGATTTGGGAAAATGGAAATTGGGGATAGGGGTGAATGATTTTTAGGAATATGGGGATTAGGGAATGAGTAGATGAAACTGGAAAATAAATGGAGTCAAAGAGTGAGGGAGTGGTGGAGTGAACTTGGCAGCAATTTCACAAATGCAAACCCTAAGCAATGGTTTTTGAGCAAAATTTGCAAAGAGGTAGGGTTTGAGTTTTTTCACACTAAACCACCATAAATTCTAAGAAAAACTCTTCCACTAGCTAGGGAAAAAGGCTTGACTTACTTGCACACCATAAGATTGAGCGAATTTGGAAATTTGAGAGAGTTTATAGGTGGAATCGCGCTTGCGGCTCTACACACCACACCACAAACCCAACGCGTCACGGCCTTTATATGCATCGTGCCAGTGTATTTTTACACTTTAGAGGCCGGCCCAATGTGCCGCGCCACTTGTATGTGCCGCGCCTCTCACCCAATACACTTGCACAGTTTTGCTGCAATTTTGCTCTCTTTGTTCAACACAGCTTTCTCTTGCTCAATCTTTCTTCTTTGAATGTAAATGAGCTTTTGAATCATGAAAAATAATTTATATACAAGAGCTTTTTATTTTTTATTCATAAAACCCACTTTTATAATGTTTTCATTGTAACTTACTTTTTCAACTTTGTTTTTTGGGCAATTTGCTTTATTTGTGCCTTTGGTGAACTGAATGACTTGATTTTTTGTTTGCCTTGCAGGGGATGGATCTGCTGAAGCTTGGCAAGGTGACCAGGGTTGCTACTGAAGTGATCTACATATAAGAGAACTGAAATTACATGAATTTATACAACAAAAACCTAAAATATTCTATTTCTCCTCAAAACAGAGTTTTGAGGAAAAATACATTTCTGAGCAAGTGATTATAAATTCATCGGTACTGGAACTTTATTCAACCTCCTCATGTGCCTGCTGACCATTATTCGACATTTTTAAGACCTTTTTGATGAAACCCTAGACCTAATGAAACTAAAACCCTAGAAATGACTCTTGCAAATTTAAAGAAAAAAAGTGACTGCAGATGATCTTGATGAATGGAAATGGGCCAACAAGTAAAGGACATGAGGGAAAATGTACAACAAGCCACTGTCATCATATGATCCATGCTCCTAATGGAATGCAGCTGACTGAGTGAAACACATAATATGCAATGTAACAAGATAATTTGATCTCTGACGAAGGGATGAAGATACCAACACTAACACCTCCGATCACATCAAATCTGCCAGAAGAAGTGAAGTTTTCTTTGCTCTGGGTCCACAAAGGACCCCGAAAGAGTCAAGGACAGTAAGAAATTTTGGGTGCTGATGGAAGCAAGAATATGTGTTGTGATAAGCCAAAATTCGCGGCTATCACCAACTATCTTCGAGTAGTTTTCAGCCTATGTGGAGTTCAAAGCGGACTTCCATTGTGTCTCCATGTGGGCATGGAAGGACTCTGAGCAAAAGTGGTATGATCTCCCATACCTTGTGACAGACGATGCAATCATAGTGATCCTTAAGCGTTGGCCAGAAAAGTGGCGCACGACCTCAAATTTGTCACTTGGGTCCAATAACTCTAAAGGAAAGAAAATGAAGGAAGAGGCCTAGTTGAAGATGTAGCAGTTGACTGACAAGAGGAAAAAGTAGGATGAGGAAAAAGCTAGAGCAGAGTGCACTACTAAGGAGCAGGCAGAAGAGAAGGATGATGAGGCAGAGTGCGACTCTGACAGAAGTCATAAAGTCTCCTTCACCACAAATAGAGGAAGAAGAGCAACAATCAAGATAGGGTGGTGCATACCTGAATACTACTCCATTCTGGGTTAAGCGCACTAGGGAGCATGAAAAAGAAGGGTCATGAAAGAAGTCCAAGGCTAGTAAATCATCTCTCTCGACCCGATCACTTTGACAGAAGGTGATTTGAATGACATCGGGGACATAGTAAGGGACGTGACCACAAAATTGTTGTAGTAGTTTGAGCAGTAGCAAAAACAAGCCTTGGTCACCATTAAGACATGTATTCACGAGCTATAGATCCAGGCTACTCAACTACAAACTGGTGTAGAGTCGGACAATGCGGCGTCGACTAGTTTGGCGCCTGAAACCTCAAAAGTAGCGGAGATGGTTCGCTCTATGGATCCCCGAACCATCGAACTACCAGATGGAGATTTGACTGCAGAGGTGGAATATAACAAGGCCACCATCAGCCTCAAGAAGGTTGGGTTGAAATTGGCCGCACTTCCAAGTGAAGCCCTTCACACCCTGCAAGATGGTGTCATCACGGAACTTCGGGCCCGAGAGCAACGCACGCTAAATGTGATCAACGAACAGAAGGTTAATAATGCCCAGATGTTTTTCGAGAAGACTTCTATGATTAATCTCCTTAAGAAGATTCAAGAGAAGAATGAGTGCACCACAGTTGTGGTAGCTGAAGCATGCAGAACCATTCCGGAGCTGCATATCCTGAAATATGCATTGATCGAACCCAAAATTCGAAAGCTTGATGCAGGTGTGCACAATGCAAAGTAAAAGCTAGCTAAGGTTCAGTTTGAGTTGAACCTTAATATCATAGAGCTTGAGTTGAAGGCCCAACCTTTAACTCCACCAGAGGTCAAAGCGCAACGCGAGGCCTCTATCAAGGATGCATTTGCAATAGTACATGTCGCAGTGAAGGATTGCACTATGTTCTTCAAACACTCAAAGTAGTTACTAGTCTGCAAGAAGATCCAAACCTTCATAGATTAGAGACCAAAGCGAGGGAATTGCAACAGAGGTATGACAAGGTTAAAGAAATGGTGTGCACTGTCACCATCACACAGAGGTTGGAAAAGTTGTAGGAAGCAAAGGCACTGAAGGAACAGGTGGATGCAGCACAGCACAGGGAGGTAGCACTAAAGGCCAGATTAGGGCCTTGGCTAGATGAAGGCTATGTCCTTGCATCCACCATTGAAGGAAAGTTGGCGAACCTGCAGGTGACACAGCAGAAAATCAAGGCAAATAGCACAGGACCAGCAACAGAGTAGCTGGTGGAGTAGGTCAAGTAGGCAAAGACACAGTGTGTCGCCGAAGTTGCAGTGGTACAAGTGGACCTAGGAGGTCTTTGCAACAAGATCTTCCCACCAGCAGAGTGACTCAAGGGTGAGTCACCATGTTTTTGTTGGGAGGTTGTTGGGAACGAGTCCCCTAGGGTCATTTTTGGGGTTAAAAGCCCAAGTTTTGGGGCAGAAAGCCCAAATTTTTGTATAAGAAGTGTAAAGTGTCTACATTTTGTGGCCACGGAGTGAAAAGATGTAAAGAGTCATCAAGGGCTTCTTCCCTTCTTTTATGTAACTTGTGTTAGCTTGTTGGCTTGTTGGGGCCTGGCCCAGGTTCAGAAGTGATTTAGCCAAACAAATCCTGAAAATACCAGCCCTTTCGACAATAGTCCACAGTGTGCAGGCTACGGTCTCACCCGAGGTACTATGGGAGGGTGCTACAACTAGGTTTCCACACCCTAGGGATGTCTTGATGAAGTCTGGGAAGTTCGCGAACCGATCTTGCACGCTTGGGCTACTCCGCGCAATCGTCTAACCTTTGTGTAGCTCTGTAAAGAGCACAAAGAGGTGTTGTCTAGATCATTATTCCTAACTGTGTTTTTATTATAGATCTGAACTTAATTATGTGGGCCCAATATTCTCATTAATCATTCACCATTCATAACAAGTGCGCGCAATCATAAAACCATAAAGAGATGCATAAATATAACAGAAGCATAGACATAGAATATTCCAAAATCAACTTATCTTTTATTAATCCTCTATTCAAGTATAATCCCAACTCCACCCTACACACTCATCTGCAGGGGTCCATGCAAATAGCTACAGACTCTACCAGGCCTTTGTCCACACAACTGCAAAGCCTCTTACCACTACTACGACCCAAGACTCGGACTTACAAACTTAGAGTGAATCCCTCATTCAAAAACCCATATTAATTCTCAAAGCTCAGACTAAAAATTGTCTTTTACACTTAGAGTCTCACTCTATTTATACAATCCCATGGTCTGCAAACCACGGGTAGGCCGTCACATTCTATATTAGATTACATTATTTTAGGGCGGACAACCTTAGACTCCCGTGCTCCATGCCCACATTTTGTGGGGTCTTTACATTACATTGACCAAAAATTTGGGCTTCAAGCCCAAAAACCATGCTATGGGGGGATTGATTGCCCAACAGGCCCCGACACAATCATTGTGACTCGTCCCGAGGCACTCGGATGGTGCAGTGATCTTTGTGCAGAGTCTATCCAACAACTTTTGTGCTTCGCTTGCATCTACCATGCATTCTTCCACTGTCCATTGTATCAGTTGTGTGCGAATATTTGATGCATCATTGTCAGAGGCACCTTCTTAACTTAGCACATATGTACTCTACATCTAGTCCAGCTTTCCCTCAATCGTGGCAGTGACCGTGAATGCTTTCTTGAGCCAAGGCTAGATGCATGCTTTAAGCACTACTTCTTTCTGGCACGCATGTCCACCTGATCCTTTAGAGCCTAGACCTCCTTCATCTTGGCAAGTCGTTGAGTAAGGGCAACCGTCTGTGCGGTCCCCCTGATATTGTCATATGCCTGCTATAACGGCCATGCTTCTGTCTCCAGGTGTTGTATGGTTGGATCTTCCTGTAGTGAGGTGAGCATGAAGAGGGACTAATCCAACAATCCCATGCAATCTTGTACAATGTGCTCTATCAATTCCAACCCCGATTAAATGGCACGATGGCACTGCTCTCTGACTTCCGGGGGTGTAGAGGGTTGCGCCTTCAGCCGCAGCTCCGCGATCTGCAGGTTCAGCACCAACTGAACCTTCACACCCTCCTCCTGGGCCTTGCAGACTCCAGTCGCTAGTTGGTGAATCTTTTCTATTGTTGGGAGTGCCACCGGCATCGCCAACTCTAGTACGCTACAAGCCTCCTCCACGGCCTATTCTAATCCCTGGGTCTATGCGACTAGGTTGTCGTGCTGCAGGCTAAGTTGTTCCAAATTTAACTTCTGGTTGCTCAAGACTTGGAGGGCACGACTCTCCCTAGTGTGAAGCTCAACAGTTACCCCATCCTACAGCTGGTTTAGAGTTTCCCTGGGGAGGGCGGCCAAATTCAACCCTTAACCCCTTAGGTCACCCTCAGCTACTGTTAATACTGCGCCTTCTAGTAACACAAAAGTGTTCATTGTGCGGGTGCACAACATCTGCTTAGCTTCGGATGTACCCTCCGCAAGGTATGGTGTCATCATTGTTGGGGTTTTCACCTGTAATGGCTGTAACTACACTCTAAGCGCCCCCAACATAGTTGTCTACTTCGTCATTAATTCTTCAAATGAATCCTTAGTGACATTGCGAACTATTTCACCGTTGTTAAGAAGGCCTCCCTCGATGAGTTGGATTGGGTTGGCAAAGGTCTTTATTGCCTTTATCTTTTTCTGCAAGGGTGGCTTCTCATGGACACGCGGCCTCTTCAATTAGGTTGATTTTGGTGTAGGGTCCATGCATTCCTCTATCTCAGCCTCCCCCCTGTATGTCCTGCTCCGTGGACATTTCCTAGCCTTCCTCAGTCTCTTTGGTGGGTGTAGTTGTGGTCTCTACCATCCACGTTGTCGTTTCTACCTTAGCCACCTTCCTCTACGTGGATGCTTCTTGTTCCTGGCACTTTCTCTCCGCCAGCTGCATGATGCACAGCTTGGTTTCCTTCTTTCACTACTGTGTTGCAATCTTTTCCAGTTTCGCCAAGTCTAGAGAGCACCACTCTAGATACCATGACACCATCACATCGAAGATTGCATCATCTGTTGCAATGAATGGAAGATTCACCCACATTTGGGCTGGATCCTTGCATGCCCAGATATACAGGTTATGTGTATCCACCTTGAACTCTACCATGCTTTGTAAGCTATTATATACTGTAGGGGACAAGTGCGGCCTACGGTTGATCCATGTTCATATGCTCACCTCGACGAACACCCAAAACACATTTATCTCGTGAAGCCTCGTCACGTCTTTCGTTGTCCAGAGTGAGGTGTACCTTGCGGCTTTGGGTAGGTCACCCTCAACAATGGGAAACTGGTTGTCCTCTAATAGCTCTCCTACAACCAACAAGATGGATAAGAGAAACCATGCACAGTGGAAGGTCTTACCCTGCTCCTGGGCCTTGCTACAATTTGTCAAAAATTCGTCACAGAGAAACTGTGCCCAGTTGAACTAGACCCCCTTTGCACATTGCTCTGCCAAAGCAATTACAGACGCTGGCACTTCATCTGCATGGTATTTCCTCATTAGCTTTCCAGCCAGCAGCTGGGTTGCTACACGCACCCCTTGGTCCTTGATGCTCACTATTACGTACACTCGCTTCCTCTTCTCCAGCTTATATTTAGCCTTCATAGCTTCTACGAGGGCCAAGTAGCCACTCTTTCCTGCTATGGCTACAGAATCATTTCCTTTGATGGGCAGCCGAGAAATCTAGTGAATTAAATCAACAGTGATGGGAAACGGCTCCTCCAGCAAAAGGTACCCATCATGAACTAGGCACAGCAGCTGCTGGATGACAAAAATTGTGATGCCGCATAGTGGTAGTGGGGTATCCATCGTAGATGGAGTAACCCAGCCTTCTCCACACCACGTAACCATTTTTATTGCAGTAATTTCTCCATGGCCAACTGTGGAAACTTCTCGTTGTTCGTGAGGTCCCAGTATTCGAACTTCATATCAGGTACTCATCCCATCGGAAAACCTTCAAACCTTATTTCATCTGGAATGAGTGGGGTCTAGAGTGCACTCTTCGTGGCCTCCAGGTCCTCGGTATCTTGACTTTCCCCTTCCACGAGGGCATGTAGGGGGTAACTTTATTGCCGAGGGCACTTGGGAGACATTCTTCGCCTCATCATCTTGTGCTTCAATTTAGGTGATCATGGCTTGCAAATCTTCCTCCTCCTCCTCTATTTCAAAGGTGACAGCTTTGCCCTTCTCTACCATTGACAATTTACTAAACTTTGGGTTCTGTGGTGATACTCAGACTGACTCCATTGATTGCGTGTCTTTCTAAGGTCACGGCGTGTGTGGTGACTTTGAAACCTTTGGTGCAGCTACCGCCTCTCCAGGCTCCTCCTGGATCATACGGGGCTCTGGGGTAACTTCCACGAATCACACTCTGGTTCTTACAGTCGTCATCATGTCTACACTAGATCTGCTCGGTCGTGTACTCAAGGGTGGCAAGGATGCTTGGTGCTCAATGCTCTATACTAGCTCAAATCTTAAAATACCAAGTTTTGCCTCGAGGCTAATCCAAGGGATTTTATAGTATCGTTTGAATTTTAATTCACCCATTCCCTCCACTTCTTATTCATTAATACCTTCTTGGCAGCAAATCATCCTGAATCTAGCTCTTAATTCATGTCTTAATTGCCCGCCACCCGCTCCTTTCTACCTTAATTGGACCACTTTTCATGAACAGTGACATCAACGGTCACCTTCCAGCCTATCCGTGTAGCAGTGCAGCCCCTTATGCGCGACCGTGAGCCCTGTGACATATTGACCCTACACGTAACCTCCTTCTCATGCAGCTCTCCTATAGACTTGTTTATAGTCCCGTGCTCTCTTTCAACTATTTGCAGCGCTAAGACTATGCTTCCTACAAATAGTCAGGTGGTCGCACGCATGGTGCGAGGCTTCAAGTCACCTTTCAACCTGGTCCATGGGCCTCCCTTAGTTACCCTCACACTAGTCAATGCTTCGCATTCTTCCTTATATGGTGTGCCCCCCTGGTTACTTTGTTTGATAAAGTGTGGTTTTAGCCATGGTAGCAGAGCTAGAAATTCTCAGCGACAATCTTCTAATGCATTGGTATGGCTACCCGTATCTTGTCCTACCCTTCCATTGACGTGACATGTTTGTGTGATTTCAATCTTTAGTTTTCTGATTTCCACGTCTATTACCATGCTTTTCTACTTTAGTCGTACCCAAGCTTCTTTGAGTTCGCAAAATTTCAAGTTCCCTCGCTGAATGACTTCCTGTAACTGCATAATTCCTTTACTCGGGTTCTCGCGTATTGTCCTAACTATGGGAGTTTTGGTATAGGGATTCTCCTTTGCTCTTATGGTTTCATCTCCTCTCGTCAGTGTTGGGATCATTTCCGCGCTCCATTTTTTGCTCATGGTCCTATAAGCCCATCGAACCGTTGGTACGCACAGGTCCCAGTCAGTTCATCCCGCCTGGTAAACTCTATTCATGATTCCACATATCTTTTTGAATGCTCTGATGTGGAGTATTTATGGTGTGCATCACTTTCCCTGCTGCTGCGTCAGGTTCTGATTCTCGATCCTTAGTTTAGGATGTGTTTGCATAGCACATGTCTACACCCATTGACATAGGTGGGCGTGCAAACTACTTCGTCCTAGCTGCCCAACTCTCATTCGACGCTGGGGACTTCCAAACCGTAAGCACATCCATCTTCTAATTCGTGCCAATTTCCAATAGTCTTCTAATGTGTACTCCACCATGGTGCGGGTGTCACGTGCAATGCCCATTCCCGCGCACCATATCATTGTTGTTCTGGTACTGCACTTTCAAATTTGTCTAAAAATTCATCCACCATTCTTACCCCATCATATGTTGGCAGTTCCCTTACTTCTGTTGTCATGCACCGCAGTTATCTAATCATCATGTTGCAATTTAGCATTGTCACTTCCTGCATCCATTTTTGTTAGCATTCTACTTCTTCATCTGAATCCGAAGTACAGGAACTGTCACATTCCCACGAGATTCTCCCATCTGCAGTCGAGTTCACATGATCTTGATCTTGCGCCATTATCTAGTAAATGTAATCTAGCTCATCGTTGTTGTCATCATTGTGCACAGTTTCATTGTAGCATGCTCCTTTGGCTAGATCTAGCGGAACTACTACGCATAGGGACTTTTTCTCGAATATCATCTTCCGCTTCCTCAAATTGATGACTCCATTCATATGAGTGGCCCAATCTATTCCTAGCAATACAGGATAAGGATTGTTGTCATCAACAATCTTTATTACTTCGAATTTCATCTGTGTGATTGCGCCTTCAGTATCAATTATTACCCCTTACAACCTCCCCATGGGAAAAATCTTCTGTTGGTTCACTATTTGCAATTGAATAGGGGACCACTGCAATGCGGGCCTGCCCATGCATTCCCAAGTCTACTTTGGTAACACATTCATGTCCAAACCCAAGTCTAGGATTACCCGATCCATTTCATATTCGCCAATCTGCACCGCTAACCTCATTTCCCTACTGGTGCACAATATATGCTTTCCCAGTTTCCGGACTATGCGTGGTTCCCCTGACCTTGCACACCTAGTTATCAACTCCTGTAGTCCTTTAAATACCTTATTTTCATGCAACAGTTTCCTGCATGTCTCCAGAAAGGTATTTAGCATAGAAGGATCCATTCCTGGTTCTAGTTGATCATTACTACCTGAAGTAGAGGCCTCCGTGAAGCTATTCTTAGCTTCCACAAATGTCTCCTTTGCGTAGTCCAATTCAAACTCAGGTTCCTTTGTAGGAGCCTTGTGAACCCTTGTATCTTCCTCAGGCTACTTCCCCTTATATTCCCCTGTGGTCGCACCACTTCTAAGCATCATGTTCACATTGGGATCTTCTTCATGCAGTTCAAACCTCATCATTTGGATATTCTGAGTCGGAGTAGGTTGTAGTACCCCTTTCTCGCACATCTGTGTGATCAACGTAGGACAATATACTGCTTCATGATTGAACTGAGCATAGTATGGACAAGATACTCTCGTCAGGTTGGTACAATTGTGGGCGTAATGCCCTGGTCCTCCGCAATTGTAACAAATTAACTGTGTGCGGCCCCTCCCTGGTTCCGTTCCTCCTCGGCCCTAAAATCCAACGCATGCCATCCCTGCGATTGGGTTGAGGCCTCACATTTCTATCTGCATTCTATACGCTAGGGTTCACTCCATCATTAACTCTTAGCTGCAACAAGTACGCTCGTCATGGCCCACCAATCTACAAAAATTACAAAAAAGTTTTTGTAGGATCTATGTATACTTCTAAAACAAATGACAATTGTTTGTTGTGTGCTTTCCTCCTATTTGACAGATCACACACCATAGCGCGGGTGTCATACTTAGCCCTACCTATGCTTCTGGTCTCAATGGCATCGGTCCCCTTCCTGCTAAGTAGTTCACAAATACTGGACGGTGATCCTTGTCATGGCCATGACCTTTGCATTTTATGCACCACACTTCCTTGCGTGCCTCCGGCCGCAGTGCCCTATCCTGCTTCAAACTCTGTATCTCCAAGCATAGATTTTGTAGTTGCGTGTGGATTTGTTAGACTCCCAACCTCGTATCCTATATCAGTGTTTCATACAAGCTCATCACCATTTCAATTTCTTCGACCTGGGTTGAAATTTTCTACTGTGATAGTGCCATCCTCAGGTGTGGTGTCAAAGATGCCACAAACCATGCACGGTATTGCGCATCTGTTAGCGTCATATTAGCCTCGCAAATCGTACTCTTTAGCCTCTGATCTAGATCCCAGGGGGTCTTTCCTGGAAGCATCAAAATTTCTTTCAATTTGATAATCGACTGTGTCTTGGATTTTGGCCAGCTAAATTCTCTATTCAACGCATTCTGGATCTCTGATATCCCTGCATTTGGGTGATCATTAGAGTGCTTGATATACCATGTCAATGCGCGATCCTGTAGTGCACTCACCAATGTAGCCTTCTTAATGTTGTTGTCTATGACCCCTTGTGCTTCCCACACTGCTCTTACCACAAACCAAAACTAGTCTGGATCCTCATTCCCTACTCTTTTGAATACGAGTAGCTTGATTGCGCTCACCATGCTGAACTGTGGGTTTGGTGGAGGTGGGGTGGGTGAAGATGGAGGTGAAGTAGGTGAAGTGAGTGATGGCGTAAGTGGAGGTGATAACTGTGGAATGCATTGCCTTATCAAACTAACCGCACTTCTCAAAGAAACCCGAGCGAGCTCTTCCTCATTCTCTCATGAAGTTGAAATTAAGGGACTATTCCCTAATCCCTTAGTACCTTTGTATATCTTTCTGCTCCGCGTCGTTCCAAACAATAATGTATTCGCATCACCTGTTTTTCACATAGCAACATCTTAATCTAGGTATTCAGGGATTTAATGTACCTACCTCATAGTCCCTTGAGAAAACATCGTTCTGCTTTGCTATAGCTCACAGTCATGTCTACTACAAACTCAATGATAAACCCCCCTACTAGCCGTTCAAGCCAATGGTCCACAGCTCGTGTGATCTTATCTTCTGATGTCTCTAATCTACACACTAATTCTGGAGTCCACACTATCGGTTGATCAAGCTTGTAACTTCCCTAATTGTCAGCTAACCTCGTGATCCACTCATACAGTTCAGAAGAGAAGGACGTGAAGAAGTTCTCATGGATTTCCGTATATACGTAGTGATCCAACCACCTCTCCTCAGATATCTACGGAGTTCTATTTCCCGTGTCACAAACTCGTGAAGCTTTTTTTCCAACCACTCTTCAATTTCCTTCTTTATTGGGTTCCAGTGGCATGACATCAGACATCCCTTACACAGATCCTGATCCTAGAAACAGAACCATTTGTTGGCTTATTGGGGCCTGACCCAGGTTCATAGGTGATTTAGCCAAACAAATCCTGAACCTACCTACCCTTTTGGCAACAGTCCGCATTTCACAGACTAAGGTCTCACCTGAGGTAGTATGGGAGGGTGCTAGAACCAAGTTTCCACACCCTAGGGATGTCTTGATGAAGTCTGGGAAGTTCACGAACCGATCCTACATGCCTGTGCTGCTCCACGCAGCCATCTGACCTTCGCGTAGCTCTGTAAAGAGTGCGAATAGGTGTTGTCTAGATCCTTATTCCTAACTATGCTTTTATTATAGATCTAAACTTAATTATGTGGGCACAATATTCTCATTAATCATTCACCATTCATAACAAGTGTGCGCAATCATAAAACTCTAAAGAGATGCATAAATATAAAAGAAGCATAGACACAGAATATTCCAAAATCAGCTTATCTTTTATTAATCCTCTGTTCAAGTACAATCCCGACTCTGCCCTATGCACTCAGCTACAGGTGTCTACGCACACAGTTGTGGACTCTACCAGGCCTCTGCGCACATAGCTGCAGAGCCTCTTACCACTACTATTACCCAAGACTCAAACTTATAGACTCAAAGCAAATCCCTCATTCGAAAACCCATATTACTTCTCAAAGCTCGAACTAAAAACTGTCTTTTACACTTAGAACCTCGCTCTATTTATACAATCCCATGGTCTATGGACCATGGGTAGGCCGACACATTCTATATTAAATTACATTATTTTAGGGTGGACAACCCTAGACTCTCACACTCTGCACATGCATTTTGCGAGGTCTTTACATTACATTAACCAAAACTTCAGGCTTCAAGCCCCAAAAACATGTTATGGGGGGATCCGCTGCCCAACATGTCTTTAAGAGATCCACCCATGGTTCGCGGACCATGAGATTGTATTAAAAGGAGATTCTTAGAAGAGTCTAAAGCAGGGAAGTCTTGATATGTTTTGAGTCATTGATGAATGTAATGGGTCTATGAGAACTAAGAGCGAAGAGTATTAGCATAGGAAAGAGGCTCTGCAGCTGTGTGCACAGAGGCCTTGGGTAGAAGTCCACAACTTAGCGTGCGAACCCCTACAGCTGTGTGCGTAGGGTGGTCAGACTCTGTAAAGAAGATTTGAAGCATAAACAAAGAGAATTATTTTGGAAATTATCTCTGTATGATCTATTTTACTTATGTTATAAATACATATGATTATGTTATGATGAATACTGGGTTTATGTTTTAATGCTATATTGATGCACAAATCCATATGCTTTGGTTATATGAACGCAAGTAAGAACATTTGTTTACGTGAAGATCCTCTTAATGCATGTTGAAGTTACCAAATATTTAAGCTAATCTAGGTAAATACAGAAGTAAGGGTAATTATAGATGCATGTAAGTGTCTGATCCCCCTATCTATGGTACACAAGAGATAGTCGTAGACCTTCGCAGAGGTTTGCGGGATGACTAAGAGGAGTATATCAATAATCCTTAAAAGGCTCATCAACCTACACGAAGGAAGGTTTAGGGTATAAAACGACATCACTACCATATTTGGATGTGGAAACTTGGTTCCTACATCCCTCCATACTTCTTCAAGTGAGACTTCAGTCCGCGCTTCACGGATTGATGCTGAAAGGGTCAGTAGTGTAGGGATTTGCTAAGATAATTAACATTGAACCTAGGTCAGGGCCCATCAAGCCAACACTATGGGAGCATCTAGAGCCCTCTAGATGCTGACATGCCCATAGCATGGGAGAGTCTAGGGGTTAATTGGTCTAAAAACACAATGGGACCAGGTGCTGGTTACCTCATAGATTGGAATGGTTCCTGGGAGCCCTGTTGCTAATGTGGAAGGTTTGTATGAAATATTTCAATCGATTCCATTTCATTAAGGTCACCTAGGAGGTTGAATCCAATCATAGTGGCCTCCCATCACATATTTACCCTGGTTGGTCAGTTACTTGGGTAGATATTGGAGGAGGGTGTTACAGAGTGGTATAAGAGCATGGTTCACCCCCCCGAACTGGATGAGTTGTGTGTTGGTCATGCATTCATGTCAGTTACATGTGTGTTAATCATCACTGAATGCTTGTTGCATATGCATGGTGTTGGTCATGGTTGTAGTGATGTTGCCATGTGAAGGAAGATGTTGTTGTGTGAAGTGTGTCATCATGGGTGTATGATTAATTGCATGTAGTTATGCTTACGTACTGTCAGTGTGTAGTTATATGGTTTTTGTTGTCATGCATGAGGTCATGGTATGTGTATTTGATATGGTCATGCATTGATGACTAGTCTCTAGTTAGAATGATGGATATAATGTTACATGCTTATGTGTTATATTTCTATATGTTTTCATGACTATGTTACACATGTATCATGTTGATTTGTTGATCTTGCATACAAGGCATCCCCCCCGAATTATACTAAGGTATGTTGGTTTATTGTGATTTGATTTAGCTGACATGATATACCTTGCAGGAAGAATAACAAAGATGACTAGAAATATGGTAGACTACAGTTCCCAAGACTCTCCCTATGGACTAGATGAGCAACATGGTGTTGGGCACTCTTCTGATTTGGCAGAGACACTAAGAAGCTTAAAGGTTGAAATAAGGAGTTGTAAGGCAGACAATGTGATCTGTATTTGTATGATTAGTTTTGTTGTGCCAATAACAATTACAGATTTATAAACATGTGCTTGAATCTTGCTTTTTGTGTTAAATTTTCCTTACTTGTTTATGCTTACAAACAGGTAAATTTCCTTAAGTTAAACAAGACATTCATGAGCAAAATAGCTTCAAAAATGAATAATGAATCGAAAACATCTACATTGCATAAAACCATTAAAGAAACACACTAACATAGTGTTTTTATGAAGGAGTTCACCCCTCTTGGGCTACATCTCCTTGGTCCAACTTCCATGGCTTAGGCCTCTATATTAGCTCAATGTCGAAAAAATGTTTTGTATAAAGCTCTATGGCTCTTTATACCTCCACCAATGTGTTCAAAAGCTCCAAATTAGCTAAGAACACTTCTTTTTTATCTCAATTTGGTCGAAAATTAAGTTATGGCTCAAACAGTTTTTCCTAGAAAACCTCTACTAAATCTGGAGAAACTCCAGTTAAGTCCGCCAAGTTTGGTGGCGATTCCGGATTTGGAAGCTCCACCATAATTTTTGCCAACTTAATAAAAAAATTAATTAAGCTTACATGTGGATTAATGGTGCACTAATCACACTTATACTTGAGCTGGCCCATGGTCACGTGTTTGAAGGTCGCATGGGGTGGGCACTGGCCCGTAGGGCTGGCTCCCACCACCCCATCATCAGTCATAACTGCGGCAATAAATATATGTGCATGGATACATATTTCAAATGTGTGCCATGTGGTCGATTGGTAAGGCTTTGGAGTGGGTTGGGGGAGGTTGTGGGTTCCATTCCCCCTCCCTCGTTCTTCACATAATTTTGCCAATTAATATGTTTCGAACCTTTGGCATTCACATAATTTTGCCAATTAATATATTTTGAACCTTTGGCATTTAATTGTTGAATTGAAGCTTCTGTGATCCATATCAAGTTTATGAGAAAAGTGTTTCGACATAAATCACATGAAAAAACATTTGTCAACGCGTTTCAAACCAACCAGTGTGGTTCATCGTCAGGACAAGTTGAAGAGTCAGATCATGGCTACATATTAAATAGGGAGAGCAGATCATCCAATGGCTAGGTTTGACTAAAGAAATGACCATATTAGACCAAACTAGACCAACAGCTATAATAGACCCAGAAACGGCTAGATTTGACTATTTAAATTGTTTAATCAAATTAAAATTTTAAAACTAATATTATTATAATAATTATCATGTGTTATTATAAGTAAAAAGTTAATAACTATTAGTAATAGAAGGGAATTAATATATAATAAATAATATTATATTATCATAATAATAATGTTACAGTGATAATTTTCTTATTGATTTTATTTTATTTTTATTTATTTATTTATTTTTAAAGTGAAGTTTATCCAATGGGGATAAGAGTTACTAGATCTAGGTAAATAAATAGAATAATATTAATGCCTAGTTATATTATTTGTACTGGATTATTCAAATTAGACATGAAAAGGGGAAATATTTTATAATAGTATTAATCTATATAATTAGTAACAGTATGGATTTAATATTAAACATAATATTAGTTATTATTGTAATTTTGTTATGATAAAAGTATTATTCTTATTATTGATGGTTAGGGTAACTAATTAATATCAATTTATTAGTAAAGTTATCCAATGGGAGCATATATTAATAGATCTAGGGATGTTAGTACAAGTAAGGGTTGATTATATTAATATAATAATTTTATAATAATATTAATATTGTTAAAGGTTTGGTAATTTAATAAATATAAATATATTAGAAAATATGACATTTTGTTATTCAAGATAGTCATGAACATGACTATTACTAAAATAAAATAAACTAGTGGAGAATTCCCAAGGGGATAGAATAATTACGACTAAATAAAGAAGGATAAGGGATAAAAAGGGCAAACCTAGAAAGCTAGAAAAATTCAATAAAAGAGGGTGGGGAGGAGGGGGAAGACATGACTAGGAAGAGAGGGTAGGGATCCATCAACTACTAATCTTCCAGTTGTCATCTCTATTGAGATTGCTTGGCCTTCTTTCAATCTCAATTGCTTCCCTAAATTTTCAGTGATGGAATAGAACAACCTTAGCAATAACCTTGGCCTCCTCAATACAAACATGATGCTTGGTCTTTTCCGCATGCTCTGCTAGTGTGGAAGACTTGGTTCTCCCATGCTTTAGGTCTATTGCATGCTCATTAATCATTTGATTAATAGAGCATCATATTTCCCCAATATAGGGGGTCCCATAGGAACAAGGAATAATGTAGACACCCTTCACGTCCTTAGGGTGGATAGGATCCTTCACCTCCGATCAGTTAAGGATCCTATCGACCCTGAGGACATGAAGGGTGTCTACATTATTCCTTGTTCCTGTGGGACCCCCTATATTGGGGAAATAGGATGCTCTATTAATCAAAGGATTAATGAGCATGCAACATACCTAAAGCATGGGAGAACCAAGTCTTCCGCACTAACAGAGCATGCCGAAAAGACCAAGCATCATGTTTGTATTGAGGAGGCCAAGGTTATTGCTAAGGTTGCGTTGTTCCATAACCGAAAATTTAGGGAAACAATTGAGATTGAATGAAGGCCAAGCAATCTCAATAGAGATGATGGCTAGAAGATCAATAGTTGTTGGATCCATGCCCTCTCTTCCTAGTCATGTCTTCCGCCTCCTCCCCACCCTCTTTTATTGACTTTTTCTAGCTTTCTAGGTTTCCCCTTGTTATCCCTTATCCTTCTTTGTTTAGTCATAATTATTCTATCACCTTGGGAAATCTCCATTAGTTTATTTTATTTTAGTAATAGTCTTTTTCATGACTATCTTAAATAACAAAATGTCAGCCTTTCTAATATATTTATATTTAAATTACCAAACCTTTAATAATATTACTAATATTATAACTTTATTATGTTAATATAATCAACCCTTTCTTGTACTAACACCCCTAGATCTATTAATATATGCTCTCATTAGATAACTTCACTAATAAATTGATATTAATTAGTTACCCTAACCATCAATAATAATTCTAATACTTTTATCATTGTAGGTTTTAACCCCATACAGAAATTACCTGCATATGAATTCTAAATCACAAAAAATTAAACAATGCGAGAGCATAACACATAAAACACATATACACAGAGATTTCCCACTAGATCCCAAAACCGGAACTACCAGCTTGATTTTTCATTATGTTCCTTTCAATGTTAAAATACATATTTATACATGCCGAAGCATCCAATACCATAGACCGAAAAACCATCGCGTCCAAAACCATGGACCGAAAACCATAGGCAGGTTCGCCCAACCTAATATAGGGTCCAAATTTTTTTTCTCGGGGCGCTGCCCTGAACCCCGTAGAGGGGGTTTACCTTCCCCCCTCAAACCCCCGGATAGGGGGGGTTGCCGCCCCCTCGCTGCGCAATCGGCGCAACGAAGGGGCGGCTCTGCCCCCCTCTAACCCCACGGTTCACTACGTAGGTTAGTTATGGAAAGAATATAAAACAACCCAACAAGTTTATGGACATTTATGATTGGGGTTGTAGTGCCCAAAAATTTCTATAACATTAGGGTTTCAGTCTTTCAACTAGGATTTCCAAAAAAAAATTACATGGATTGTCTTCTTCCAACAAAGGGTTTTCCAAGTTTTTTTTAATTTTTCCTATTTCAATTTTCTGGAAAAGTTTCACAAATTCCCCAATAAAAATTCAGAATCTTACTTTCCCAAATTTTCCAAAATGACTTAGAAACCTACAACATTCTTTTTTGAAAAAATCCCTTTTGTTTAATTTTAGTTTCCTGAATAAAAATCTTTGTTCTTCAATTCAAAGAAATCTTTCAACAAACCTTGAATTTATTCACAAATTTTGCAAAAAAGAATACCCAGCCTTCCAAGATGATCTCTCTTTGATGGGTATCTTTCACGCAGTGCGCAAGTGGCTAGCAACATGTATGTAACCTGGTCCACGCTTCTCCTCATCAACACGCAGGTTCTGGACAACAGAACCATGCAGCCACTAGATAGGTTTTGGAAGGCACAAGGGCCCCAGAAAATGGAACCACACAACGCTTGCTCCACTTCTGGACAAGAAACGGGCCTCCAAGATTTTTCTACGCACTGAATGGGAATTAATGGTGTTCTTCACATAGGTTATGCAGCAACATGATGACCTCCTCAATCCACATAGAGAACAACTTTGTCTTCCTCGACCAGCACACAGAGGGAAGAGAGTTAGGTCGTCTGGTAGCACAGAACTAGGGTTCAGTGGTCTTGCAGCATAGAACTAGGCCTCAGGTAGAAAATGGCCTCCCATGTTTCCATTCTGTTCCACACTCCTCCTAGGTTCTCTTCCTCGACCAACACGAAGATGGCACTCTGGTTCTGCTCGACGGATGGCAATTGGCGGGCCTCCTTGCCAATCCACGCAAAATAACCTTCCTCGACATTGCCTTGTTGCCACATGCACGCAGCCTCTTATGGGCACAAACAACACTCCTAGTTCATACGCACTCTAAACTATTCATACGTACTCCAAACTCAACTCAAAACCTCGCTCTGATACCATTTGTAGTTATAATAGGTTATTGATCAAGAAAGAAGGTTAATTTAACCAAGAAAAGGAATGCAACTAAACACAACCACACAAGTAAAAAGCTCAAGATTTATGTGGTAAAACTCTGACAAGGTGTCAAGGAAACATCCACGGGGCAGGGGATTAGAATCTCTATTCAATCAATAAATGATTCTCCTTACAATAGTTTGGGCATTCATCAGTTTTATATATGAGCCTCCTCAGTTACATAACTACTGATTCGGTATGAAACTAACTTGTCAATAACTAATACAATTTACCCAAATTTACATTAATTAGTTGTCAATTATCAACATTCCAGCCTCCATATGTTTGCTGCAGCAGCCATTACAATACTATTGTAGCTTTATTTCTTCTTTGCTCTATATGTGTATGGACAAAGAGAATTGTTTAAGTACTTCAAGTGGATTGTAGTATTGTTTATGTTCTTGGAAGGCTGAGTATGGGGTCTTGGTTTAAGATGTTTGTGTTTGCTAAAGATTTACATGTTTAACTGTGGGTTAACATGTGTATGGAGTGAGTAGGAAGTTGTTTCCTTTAAGGAGAAACTAGCCATTCCATTTCAACAACTTATGTACTCTTCTATTCTTGATATTGAGCATAATGAGAAGGGGTCATGCCTTTAGAGCTGATCCAAGGAGATGTAGACTAGGAGGGATGAACTCCTTTAGCAATGGCTAGTGTATTACGGTTTTATACATTCTTCCATTTAGTCTTTTAGTTTCATGTTTTATGTTTTCTTCATGAAACTAACTTAAGTAAAACCACATAAAATTCATGCTTTTACTTGCTATTTTGGAGTCAAACCTCAAGCACATTTTTATATTCCAATGAGGGGAATTAGCACAGTATTACTAATCTTCCCCAATTAAAATCAATGTGGAATCTCATGCATATCTTGTTGGCATACTTGCCCTGAGATACAAACAAATCTCCATCTCCCTGTCATACCTCCATGCAAAGAAAGTAATGCATGAGCCCCATGTCCTTCATCTCAAAATCTCTTTCAAGCTCCTCCTTACATGATTTGATGAAATTATCATCACCTGTTAGTATAAGATCATCTACATAAAGTACAATTATCAAGAACTTACCTTCCACCACTATGTGATATAGATTCTCATTTGCTTCACTCTTCGTGAAGACCAACCCAGTGAAGTAGCTATTTATTCTAGTGTACCAAGCACGGGGTGGGTGCCCATACAATGCTCTCTTGAGTCGATACACATGCAACTTGCTATCTCAAAATCAGGCCCTGGAAGGCTGCAGACCAGGAAGACTTCAAGTAACTATTTCAAACCAATCTTTTAGCTAAGGCTTAGCCTCCTTAGCTTGAGAGGGCTCTCTCAAAGGGTTTAAGATTTGCAATTGTGATTGAGATGGCTAACTCTTCTATGAAACAAATAGGAGAAAGGATGGTAAAATCTAAATTAACAAGCATCCATTGGGCTCATGGAGTCATATGTTACTCAGCATTAACAGTGAATTGGCTTTGCAATGAAATCAAGGCATTCAGACTTCAATATACATAAAGTACAACAGACACAAAAGGACAGTATATGAGTACATGAAGGAAATTAGAACACAGCATGTGATTTCTAAGTAATCAGGTACCCATCAAACTGTAAACAACATGAAAGACAACAAGAGGAATTCATACATTGAGTCACTATGATTCTTGAGCAGCTGAAACCATTCACTGTATTATCAAAATAAATAGAGTCTTTACATAAGCTTGTCAACAAAGCTTTTTAACATAAATTTCCAATCCTTATTACATTTCTCATCCTTCTATATATAGAGTTCCTCCTTCTACATTAAAGGAACTTGAGAACTACTTTTAATGACACCTATTTAGCTTTTAACTACCTATCAAAAATATAACAATCTTCCACTAGACTTTCTAGATATCTAAATCAAATAGGACTCTAATTCCATAATAGTCTTGGTCTACAATCATCCTTGTTCTCTGACATCTGGTTCCTTTTAGGTTATGGCTGTGATGGATCTTCAAGGCTCCATGTTGGTCTTCAATGTCACATGTTTTCCAATGCCATGAAACATAGGAAACTACCTCTGTGTACCATTCTTTAGTTTGCCTCAAGATGTTTGGATTCAACGAAGTGCATCCTTTATCTTTTAATTACCCAAAATGGAGTAGATTTCCACATCCTCGATGTGTTGTCCATCGTTTACATGCGTGAAAGCCAAAATTCTTGCAAACTGTTCCAGATATCCTAAAGTGTGGTAAATATGCTCACTTTATGACAAAAATCTAAAGTAAGATTTGTATGCATATTATCTCCACCTGTCTTGACCTGGTTGAATCTTAATAGCTTTAGCTGATGTCGTGAATACCTTGTAGACATTCACCTTTGAAAATTCCCGCTCATATTCAAAACCGATTAATTGAAATTGGACTGTTTAGCTTCAGCAGTTTCATAGTGTGCTACGAAACTGCTGAGCTTTAATCGTCACCTTCATCAGTTTCGTAGCGCGCTACGAAACTACTGAGTTGTTCCAAAAATCACAGTTTCAATACCAAACTCTGACTGTCTTGGGCTTTCTTTTCTCAACAGCCACTCATTGAACGGATTAAAGGCCAAAGAGTTAACCTCAGTCTGATGAACTACAACTGATTGTTGAGGCTTGTTGGGTGCAGGTGTACGCATGTCTCATATGAGCAAATGGCAATCATTTCCAATAGAGCCAAAAAGGTATTCATGCTTGAAATGCCATGAAACGTCTTCAACTGCTCCCTCATGAACCTTTAAATATTTGATTGGCCTCAAACACTTTCTTTCCAAATGCAGCGTTTATATCCCACAACCATATTGTGCATCGTTTGAACCACTTAGTATGTGACCTTCTTTTAGAGGACTCCATGTCAAGCCATATCCTTCATTAGAATGACCTTTCAATATCAATTCAGGATTGCAAACCCTTTCTTGAGGAGCCTTTGATGGATGCTTGTTGTAATCAAACACATAAACTTCTGAGCTCACTGTCTTCATTGCAATGACAAAATGAATTATGTGGCATTTAGCGAGCCTTGTTAACTTCTTCATATTTGTTATTTCCATAGTGCTCCCAAGAGTAATTACTCGTATAGTTGCTGCAAAGAATCCCATTGGAATGAACTGCTTCTCACCAAAGACAATATGAGCATATACTCCATCTGAGATTATTAACAAACCTAACCTTTTAGCTGTCTCTGCAACGTGAAGATGACATGAGATATAAGCTTATGTTCTGGCTGAAAAATAGGTCTTGGGACAGAGCTCATAACTTCTCACAAAAAACGTATTTGGAAAAACTGAAGGATGATTTTGTGAACCAATCCATGCTAAACAAAAATCTCTTTTGTTTTTTTGAAACACCTTCCCTACCACCCAGAATGTGTCTTTGAAAAACAGGTGTCAAACATAGAAATATGCTTGTGAAAAACTTGCACCTACAGCAGTTTCGTAGCGCAAGTTTAGTCATCCATTTCTCCCAGCTCATGATGTATTTGAGGAAAATGAAGGATATTTTTCTAGTTCAATCTGTTAGGAATAAAAACCTCTTTCAATTTTCCAAAATGTGTTTTCAGTTTCTCTAGAGACCTCCTGGAAGTTGACTACCATTTCATAATAAAACTTTGGAGTTCATAAATGTATTTCCTTTCTTTTCTTCTTTTTGAAACTTGCAACCTGTGCATACCAAGACAGCTAATGACCTAATGATGAGGATTCTGATAAATATGACACATGGAAATTGTGTGAATTATGAGACTAGAGGTGAATAAGAATGCATAGTGGACTCCTAAGACTCAGACTCTAAGGCAAACAAAAACTCATACTTAGACTAGCACCGAATCTTTACCATCAAACTAATGTGAGCAGTTTGGGAATTAGAATTCTTAAGTGATAATAGGTGGCTCCACTTGGGATAGTGTGCCCCTGCGGTACACTAAGAACATGTAGGTCCAGTGCTTTGACTTCTTTATAACAAACATAGATTTGATTAACAAGCATCCCCTTCAAGCTTCTTGGGCCTTCACCTCGGGCTTAAGCTTGATGATCACTGTAGGAGAAAGAAATCTACGACTACTGAAAAATGCTCTGTCAACCTTGAGCTTATTTTCATTTCCTACTTACCTACCCTATCAATTCAAACTTCTTCCAACTCAATCAATGTGAAATTTCCAATCTACCCAATCATTTGTCTTATATGATATTTGAGTTTTTTTACTGCATCGGAGTTCAGAACCACTATGATATTGTGATGACCACTGCCACTGAAATTGCCTCTGATCTTCATAGAAAAACTAAAACACTGGAGAGTAAAACTCTTCCATGTATTTAGCTATAGGATCCCAGAATACATAATCAGCTTGATGATTCTCATAACTCTCTGGTTGTGCAAACTGATCTTCAATAACAGTGTATTCTTCCTCAATCACGAAAGAGAAAGGAAGCAACACCCTCTCCTTGTGTTCTGATATAGAAACCTTTTGAAAAGAATGATCATCATAACACTCTTCATTTTCAGACAACTGATTCTCAACCACACAAGACCCCTTTGATGTGCTATCCAACTGCCTTTCTGCATGATGCCTAGAAACAATGTAATTTTCTTCATTATAAAGATCATTCTTTGATGCAAGCTACTGCAAGGACTTACAAACATGAACCACCTTTTCTTCTACCTGAGGTTTATAACAACTATCTTCTAGTACTTCTTCTTGGTGTTTGCAATCAATTTCATACTCATTGTGATCAAAATCTTGGCAAGTTTGTTGCATCTTCTCATTTATATCAAAGGATGAAACATGGTTTTCATAAGTAAATCCTTGCTGATCTTCATGCTGCATTTCATGAGATGTTATACTTTCTTCTTGGTGTTGAAATGCATTGTTATGAAGAGCCTCTAAAATTTATTCATCCATAAAATCATCATCCTCATAACAATCCTCCAAATATTGAATAAGACTTAAAGAATGTTTACAACAATCTTTGAGCAACAATAAGGAAGGATGACATTCTTTATACATCTCATAGAATTCATCATGAAAATTAGCAAGCGAATATATTGAACCATTTTCCAAACTTTTATACCAAGACCATGCTTTTCCTTCTAAATTGGTCATAAACATCCTCATGAGACAATCTTCAGGGAAATGAACCTTAAGAGTGTGTACATGCATATGGAACCTAACCAAATGAAGAGAAGCATTGTCCTTCTTTTCATTTTTGAATATTGGAAGATCCTCTAACCAATCAACCTTTGGCATATGATTTGGAAAACCAGGGATATGATACTGATTCATAGGAGCATAGCTGGCATTCATTCTTGCAGTGGAACTCATCTTGTAACTTCATCAAGCTACTGATCTTCTAGCAGTAGAGTCACCTTCCAATTTATTATTCGACGTGTGGAGTCGCCAAGGTAGTTTTGCAGCCTCAAAAAGATATCTGAGCTCCTTCTACCTTCAAAAGTTCAGCTTTTGATTTTGGGAATGATTAATCTTTAGACTCCCAGTAGACGCACCAAAACGTTATCTCAAAATCAGGCCCTGGAAGGCTACAGACCAGGAAGACTTCAAGTAACTATTTCAAACCAGTCTTTTAGCTATGTTATATACCTAGGGGGGGTAATATGGGGTCCTGAGGGAGGTACCCAAGGTAATAATGTAATAATGGGATGGGCCATAGTAATAAGTAAGGTGGTTAACCCATGTCATATAAGGGGCCACAAGTAAGGGGCCCATGGTATCAGTTGATGGTATGAGCAAACCATGGTAATGATGCATGGTATTGTATGTATGAGGCCTATATAGAGGCTAGAGACTCCACATGGAAGATATGAAGAGAAGTATTCTTGTATGAACAGGTATATGGCTTGTGGAGTGTTCTCCTTCCTTAAGGAGTGACGGTATGGTGTTGCCCTACCTTAAGGGTTTGATAATAAAGAAGCATTTCATATCATTTCTTGGGTTTATTTCTATTATCATAATATTTCTGGGTTAGATCTACAACAAGTGGTATCAGAGCACTTTCTTGGGCACAAAAGTGGAATTTTTTTTACTTTTTGCAGGATTTCAAGGGTGGCGAGTTTGCAGATCAGATCTGGACATTTTGGTTCAAGATCTGAAAAATCTGATTGCAGATCTGTATTCCTTGTGAAAAAATAGCCGATTTCAAAAAAAAAAATCGGTCAAATCGGAGTCCGGATGAAGGAGATATCGTTGATCTAAAAATCAGTAGGGTTGTAGACAATTTTTCGGGGCAGCGAATTTGCGGCGCAGATCTAGACATCCTGGTGCAAGATCTGCAAAATCTAATTGTAGATCTGAAATCTTTGTGAAAAAATACTCAAATTCAAAAAAAAAATCAGTTGAATCGGAGTCCGGATGAGGGAGATATCGCTGATTTAAAATCAACACTTTTTTCAGAAATTTTGGGTGACGGCGGGAGAGCAACAACGTAGATCTGAAATTCCAGTGTCTGAATCAGGATTTCTATCACATGGGCAGATGCAGAATGGTGGTTCCATTTCTAAAAACAGGTTATAACAGGGATTCTGAGCAATATTGATGGATCTGTGACCATTTCAATTTTTCGCCAATATTTTTGTGATGGCAGGCCTAGATTGCCTTGAACAGGAAGACTCTTTTTTGGGTCGTCTCTGTAAGCTCCAACAGACGGGTACAGTGGAGGAATATATTACTGCTTTTAAAGTCGTAGCCTTCCGCACTAGGGGTCTCACAGATGCATTCTTCAAGGAATGTTTTATCAACGGTCTTAAAGAAGCCATCAAAGCTCAAGTTCTACTTCAACACCCTTCCACGTGGATGGAGGCTTGCCAGTTAGCTTGTCAGGTCACATTGCCTAGCAAAGATTTTATTTTTATAGAAAAGAAGGAAACTATGGAAGCTAAAGGGTTATTTCCTACTGGTATATCCTTATTGCAGGTGCATGGATTGATTCAGAAAGAGAAGATCATTGTTTCTATCAATCCTAGTTGTAAACATAATTTTATCAGTGTTGATTTGGCAAAAAAATTGCAAGTCCCAGCAAAACAAATTGAACATACACAGGTTGATAATGAAGATGTTCAAGTGTACAAGGAATTGAAGATTTCTATGGATAAATATGTGTTTCATGGTGATTTTTATGCTTCAGATATGGATAACTTAGATGTTGTTTTGGGATATCCTTGGATGGAATCGGCAGGTACTATCAATATTAATGTACAAAAGAAATTCCTGAAGCTCTGGTATAAAAAGAAGAAAATTACATTACAGGGTATTTCCACTAATAAACAGATAGAGTCCAAGGAGGTTGAAGCAGAAGATGTTCTAGGGTCTGACATATCAGATGATGAGCAGTTGATGGTAGACTATCAGACACAAACAGAGGCTGAAGAAGAAAAGGTTACAGGTGCTGATACATTAGAGGAGGAATCCGTGGTTGAAGTCATATTGGAAAAGAAGACACCACAACAGGCACCTCAGCAGGGTGAATTAAAGAAGAAGACACCGTGGGTTAAAAACTCAACATATCATCACCCACATCACCCCGCAAGACAACCATCAAGATGGCAACCAATTAGTCACAAGGACAACAACCCCCACAAGATAGATAGGGAGAAGCGAAGATCCACCTACTACACATCAACACAGAAGAGGTACCACGGTCAACTTCATCTCAAGCGAGCGAGGCACCAGCGAGATCGAGGGTTCACCTTTCTCTTGGATGGCTAGATGCACGTGCATGATATTAGTGGACTACTCTTTTCAGTAGATATTATTATTTGTGTTCTTCCCATGTTTCGGAAACGAAACATGCTAAGGGGGGTGGAATGTTATATACCTAGGGGGGGTAATATGGGGTACCGAGGGAGGTACCCAAGGTAATAATGTAATAATGGGATGGGCCATAGTAATAAATAATGTGGTTAATCCATGTCATATAAGGGACCACAAGTAGTTAATAATAATGTAAAGGGCCCATGGTATTAGTTGATGGTATGAGCAAACCATGGTAATGATGCATGGTATTGTATGTATGAGGCCTATATAGAGGCTAGAGACTCCACATGGAGGATATGAAGAGAAGTATTCTTATATGAACAGGCATATGGCTTATGGAGTGTTCTTCTTCCTTAAGGAGTGAAGGTATGGTGTTTCCCTACCTTAAGGGTTTGATAATAAAGAAGCATTTCATATCATTTCTTGGGTTTATTTCTATTATCATAATATTTCTGGGTTAGATCTACAACAAGCTAAGAATTAGCCTCCTTAGCCTGAGAGGGCTCTCTCAAAGGGTTTAAGATTTGCAATTGTGATTGAGATGGCTAACTCTTCTATGAAACAAATAGGAGAAAGGATGGTAAAATCTAAATTAACAAGCATCCATTAGGCTCATGGAGTCATATGTTACTCAACATTAACAGTGAATTGGCTTTGCAATGAAATAAAGGCATTAAAACTTCAATATACATAAAGTACAACAGACACAAAAGGACAGTATATGAGTACATGAAGGAAATTAGAACACAGCATGTGATTTCTAAGTAATCAAGTACCCATCAAACTGTAAACAACATGAAGGACAACAAGAGGAATTCATACATTGAAGTCACTATGATTCTTGAGCAGCTGAAACCATTCATTGTATTATCAAAATAAACAGAGTCTTTACATAAGCTTGTTGACAGAGCTTTTTTACATAAACTTCCAACCCTTATTACATTTCTCATCCTTCTATATATAGAGTTCCTCCTTCTACATTAAAGGAACTCAAGAACTACTTTTAATGACACCTATTTAGCTTTTAACTGCCTATTAAATATAACAAACTTCCACTAGAATTTATAGATATCTAAATCAAATAGGACTCTAATTCCAAAATAGTCTTGGTCTATAATCATCCTCGTTCTCTGACATCTGTTCCTTTCAGGTTATGGCTGTGATGGATCTTCAAGGCTCCATGTTGGTCTTCAATGTCACATGTTTTCCAATGCCATGAAACATAGGAAGCTACCCCCTGTGTATTGTTCTTTCGTTTGCCTCAAGATGTTTGGATTCAACGAAGTGCATCCTTTATCTTTTAATTACCCAAAATGGAGCAGACTACCACGTCCTTGATGTGCTGTCCACCGTTTACATGCGTGAAAGCCAAAATTCTTGCAAACTATTCCAGATATCCTGAAGTGTGGTAAATATGCTCACTTTATGACAAAAAGCTAAAGAGATTCGTATGCATATTATCTCCACCTGTCTTGACCTAGTTGAATCTTAATAGCTTCAGCTAATGCCGTGCACACCTTGTAGACACTCACCTTTGAAAATTCTCACTCTATTCAAAACCGGTTAATTGAAATTGGACTGTTTAGCTTCAGCAGTTTCGTAGCGTGCTACAAAACTGTTGAGCTTTAATCATCATCTTCAATAGTTTCGTAGCGCGCTACGAAACTACTGAGTTGTTCCAACAATGGCAGTTTCAATACCAAACTCTGACTGTCTTGGGCTTTCTTTTCTCAATAGCCACTCATTGAACGGATTAAAGGCCAAAGAGTTAACCTCACTCTGATGAACTACAACTGAATGTTGAGGCTTGTTAGGTGCAGGTGTACGCATGTCCCATATGAGCAAATGAAAATCATTTCCAACAGAGCGAAAAAGGTATTCATGCTTGAAATGCCATGAAACGTCTTCAACTGCTCCCTCATGAACCTTTAAATATTTGATTGGCCTCAAGCACTTTCTTTCCAAATGCAGCGTTTATATCCCACAAGCATATTGTGCATCGTTTGAACCACTTAGTATGTCACCTTCTTTTAGAGGACTCCATGTCAAACCATATCCTTCATTAGAATGACCTTTCAATATCAATTTAGGATTGCAAACCCTTTATTGAGGAGCCTTTGATGGATGCTTGCTATAATAAAACACATAAACATCTGAGCTCACTGTCTTCGTTGCAATGACAAAATGAATTATGTGGCATGTAGCGAGCCTTGTTAACTTCTCCTTCATATTTGTTGTTTCCACAGTGCTCCCAAGAGTAATTACTGGTATAGTTGATGCAAAGAATCCCATTGGAATGAATTTCTTCTCACAAAAGACAATATGAGCATATACTCCATCTGAGATTATTAACAAACCTAACCTTTTATCTATCTCTGCAACGTGAAGATGACATGAGATATAAGCTTCTGTTCTGGCTGAAAAATAGGTCTTGGGACAGAGCTCATAACTTATAAAAAAAAACGTATTTGGAAAACTGAAGGAGGCTTTTGTGAAACAATCCATGCTAAACAAAAACCTCTTTTTTTTTTTGAAACACCTTCCCTACCGCCCATAATGTGTCTTTGAAAACCAGGTGTCAAACAGAGAAATATGCTTGTGAAAAACTTGCACCTACAATAGTTTCGTAGCGCAAGTTTAGTCATCCATTTCTCCCATCTCATGATGTATTTGAGGAAACGGAAGGAGGTTTTTATAGTTCAGTCTGTTAGGAATAGAAACCTCTTTCAATTTTCCAAAATGTGCTTTCAGTTGCTCTAGAGACCTCCTGGAAGTTGACTACCTTTTCATAATAAAACTTTGGAGTTCATAAATGTATTTCCTCTCTTTTCTTCTTTTTGAAACTTACAATTTGTGCATACCAAGACAGCTAATGACCTAATGATGAGGATTCTGATAAATATGACACATGGAAATTGTGTGAATTATGAGACTAGAGGTGAATGAGAATGCATAGTGGACTCCTAAGACTCAGACTCTAAGGCAAACAAAAACTCATACTTAGACTAGCACCGAATCTTTACCATCAGACTAATGTGAGCAGTTTGGGAATTAGAATTCTTAAGTGATAACACAACTCATGCTCGAAGGTTTCAAAACCTTCAGGCTATTCTATGTACACCTCTTCCTCAATCATGTCATTAAGGAAGGCAGTCTTCACATCCATCTGATGGATCTTCCAACCCATTTGTGTTGATCGTGCCAAAATAGATCTAATTGGTGAGTAACTTGCAGTAGGAGCAAACGTCTCATCATAGTCAATTTCCCTATACATGTGAAAAGCCACGAGCCACAAATATAACCTTATGCTTCTCCACACTACCATTTGAAGCTTTCTTTACCTTGTAAAGCCAACGGGAGCTCACAACTGACTTGTCCTCTAGTCTCGGGACCACATCCAAAACATTGTTTCGAACTATGGAGTCATACTTCTCCACCATCACATTAAACCAAACTAGTTGTTGTACTCCTTCCTGAAAGGAAGATGGCTCTATCACAACACATGCATGCATATGTGCCATGTATCTAGTGTACCTCTCTAGTGACCTCCTCTGTCTGCGCTGAGAAGAGGATTCTCCTACATTCTCCCATGCATCATCCAACAATTTTTTAGCCTCCCTAGTGTACTTTCTTCCATCATTGGAAGACTCTACCTGAGTGGATGTCTCCACTCTCTAGACCTCTGCATGCCACTACTACACATCAATCTGAGGTCCCTCAATGTTAGGAGCTAAAAGCTCCTCATCCACATATATCTCAAGATCCCTCTAAATGGATAATCACATGGCCTTCTCCTCATTGAACCTAATATCCCTGTGAATCACTTTCATTCGACTTGTTGGCATGTACCCCCATAGTTGTGGGGTGTATCAGTGTACCCCACGAAAATCCAAACCTATGTTGTTGGATCAATATCCTTCCATGCATCGTTGGTGACATGGCAATAAACCGATGATCCAAAAATCCTGAAGTGACCCACATCTGGCCTCTTACCAGAAAAAGCCTCCCCTAATGTGTTCATCTCAAGTATCTTATGTGGGCTATGGTTTTGAACATAAACAGTTGTGTTGCATGCCTCAACCCAAAAATGTAGTGGCAGGCCTTGATCATGCAACATCACCCTTCCTACCCCTACTATGCTCATGTTCTTCCTCTCGCCAACCCCATTTTTTTCAGGTTTATGGGGTGCCTCCAACTCTTGTTTAATCCCTTCTGCTACACAGAAGTTCTTAAAATCATTGGAGACATACTCACCACCATTATCACTCCGTAGAGCTTTAACCTTCTTGCTAGAATCTTTCTATACTAATTCTTTGAACTCACAAAACTTTGTGAAAGTTTGATCATTTTTCTGCATAAAAATATCCATCATTTATGAGAATAGTCATCAACAAATATAACATAATACCTGTCTTTCGATGTGGATGTTGTCGAGAATGGTCCACACACATTTGAATGGAATTTCTCCATAATAGACTTTGCTTGACTATCTTTGTCTCTGTTATAGGAAAAATTTACCTCCTAATCGACTCAGAGGAGAAGGACAAGATGACTGAAAGAATGACCACAATTGCAAGCCCAGAATCCACACTAATGCTCTCTATACATTGACAACCTGCTTTATAAAGCTTGTTTACAAGCATAAAGGAGTGTTAGTCACCTGCTAACTCATTCTGTTAGACCAAGGGGAGCGCTAGTGAACTTTAGTGACGCTCAAGTGGTTATGCCAATGAATCTGCCATAAAATATCTAGATATTATTTCCCTAAATTTGTGTAAGAAAAGTAGGGAAACTCCAAAAATCAAGATATTTGGAGAAATTCTATTCCGAAAATAGAGGCAAATGGAAAAAAGATGGTAAAAGAGGTAGGTTCATGGTTTTTACCCAAATGATCTACAGCTGGATTTGGGAAGCCCTAATTCAATTGCTATTTAAACAATGAGAGGGCAATTGCACAAGGGTCAGAGCATTTATAAGGATAGTACATGGTGTTATTGTCATATTTTCA
>APFE030823295.1:0-13882 GCA_000404065.3 Pinus taeda | reverse complement strand
AATCCAAGGCAGCTCGTTCAGTGAATGCCTCTCAAATGCATTTCAGCCACTACAGAAATAGTACAAGTGTCAAAGCTCAAGAAGGAATCATGCACACGAGGAGATAGAATTAGAGTTTGAGTAGGAATAGGACTCTATGTATTGAAAGCACAATACCTTTGTATTCAATAAGTCAGTTTAAATATAGATAAGTTAATTAATGATAGATTTTCGAGCTCCCCTCATGCTGGAGGAGGAGACTCAAGATAGTTTAGTTTTTGTTTCCTATATATAGGAAAAACTTTGATGTAACAGGGGTTGGAGATTTTTATCAAAAAACAGAGTTTTCATATTGGCTTATGTAAAGTGTCTTGACAGTAATAGAAAGGATACTTTTTCTTCCCAAGATTCATCTTGTGTTTTAAATGCTCAGAATATACGTGGTTTGGTTTTATTCATCTTGTTTTATAGTTCACTAAACATGCAATCACTCTGAATTCACATAAGTGCTCAGACTTCCTGTGTATGTTTTTTGAGTTGAGGTTCTTCTTGGTAAATGTTTTGAGCATTGAGATATTATATGCCTTGGTTTCCATGATTGAGTAGCTACTTGTTTACTGTAGAAGTGTATGACTCCATGAGCCCAATGGAAGAAGCCTTATTTTTGTTGTTCCAACCAACATGAATTTCATATACTATTCAAAGAGTTAGCCATCTTTCTTGCCCTTAAATGCATATCAAAAATCTGTGAGAGAGCCCTCTCTGACTAGGAGGCTAAACCTTAGTCTAAATCTTGGTCTGAAACAGTTTCATGAGATCTTATTAAGTAGCAGCCCTTAGTACTGATTTTATGATAACACTAGGAATGTTTCTCTATACCTCGGGGCATGCAAACCTTTCCGCATGCAAGCGAAGAGCAACTATTTATTTTTTAAATTTGTAGGACCTCTAACCCTTTAAACCCGTAAGGCTGTTCATTTCCTACCTTGCATAAGGAAAGGATTCGGGCAAAGCTTCAAAAGGTGCAAGCCCCTTCAAAATGGCATCTTGAATGAGACATCCTTATTATACGACTGGCGAGTAGTGTTACCACAGGGTTCAAGCTCATTAAAAAATAAACCCTCCACGAGCAGTTTTAGCACATAGTTCAAGCTCGTTAAAAAATAAACATAAGTCATGAGCAAATGTTTCCCCCAGAGTTTAAACTCATTAAAAAATGAACCGGTAAATAACCACTGTGAATGCCTTATCGCCAGCTTTTGAGCCTTGGTCTTGTTCTCATCATCACCTCCACTCTGTTTTAGCCAATCATTCACCTCTATATGATTGTTTACCCTTTCGAGGAACATCTACAGAGAGTGATTCTACTAGCCATCCTTGTGACACTGCAATTATTGGAAAATTCCAAACCTTACCTTGAATCAGTTGCTACCTGAAATCATCACTCGTTCCTCGAAAATGAGTCTCCTTTAAGCTCTTTTCAACTGACTCATAAAATATGAAAAGATTTCTGAGAGATTAGCCTCTCCGGCTCATTAAAGTCATTGGAAGTGCTATCCATCCTCTAGATTTTAATCTTTTTGGACCTGAGGGATTATTACACAAAGAGATTGAGTGCTTGTCTTGTTCGGCTCGTTAAAACTATCGAAAATTCATCCCTCTCATATTATTTTATGCTTTTTCAGACTTAAGGGATTACATGATGAAAAAGGAATCTTTGAGTCTCCTTTCTGTTCCCTTTCAGACTCTCTAAAATTGAAAAGGACCGAGTTATCTTTGTCGTTAAACTCGTTAAAACCGAATAGCGACAAACTCGTCCAAATGGATGAGAATGAGTTTCACTGTCATTAGGCTCACTAAAATATAGCGACAGGTTCACCCATAGGGAAGATTATAGAATAAGCATATGTTATCCTCCTCAAGCTTGACAAAAATAAAGAGGTACTGGTCAGCAATGACTGGGGAAAATTGGGAAGAAAACTTGAAAAAACTTTATTGATAGCAAGTCGCTCTTGAACATCACACTTTCCTTCCGCATCCAAGCTGGGTTGGGTTGTTCCATTCACTGGTCATCACCATTGGTCCATCACACCATCCATCTTTGGGGTTAACGCTACCAATCCATCATTAGTGTCGTCGATATGTTCAATAGAAGTCATTCAGACAATTCACCTGTGTCTCACCCACTGCAATACATTCATGCTCCATTCTTTCATGACCGCCACCATGAACCCTATATCGTCAGATTGTTCTCACCTCCAAAATCATTTGATTTGTTCCGTGTCGTTGATGTGGGATTCATTAAGGCCCTTCTGCGACGGGTCACTTCTTGTTAACATCAGCTCATTATCCAAGAAGTTTACTTAGGAACAATGCTTTCAGTACTTTGAAGCTTGCATGCCTCAATGGCAAGTTTCTCACTTTCTACGACAAGTTTATATTAATGGCCTTCAACCGAGAGATTTTGCATGGTGTTCGATGCCAAGTCATTTTTCATAATACGTGAATTGTACTGTAGTACCTTGAGGGTCATTGTCATTATTGGTGATTCCTCTCGTGCCTATTAACAACTTACATCATTGGCTGGTAATCAGACGATATCTTTCCATGTTCGACTCCAGAACATTTTTCACATGGATCGACTTGTACTCCGAGTGAAGATTGAATGAGTTTTGAAGACCCAAGATCTAGTTTCATCTATCTGGGCTGCGATACATTTAGGAATATAAAGACATCAAATGTACATCATTGCCGAATAGATGATCATCCAAGTCAAAGGATGATGAGTCCGAATCATCAATCTGCCACACAGACGATTGTCTGTCCTATGTAGATGAAAATGAATTTATAAAGCTAAGCATGGGAATGCTGGCCTTAGCTAGATCATGAAAAATGTTGTCAAGATAATGTATTGTATTGTATCTTATTACAGGTCACCTCCCAGCCCGAAAAAACTTTGGATCCTCATAGTAAAGCATTTCACCCAACATCAGAAAGATTAACGAACTCATGCTTTAGGGGCAACTGTTATAGACATTTTTGGGCACTTCAACCCCAATCATAAATGCCCATAAAATGAGGTCTCCTAAGTCCCTAAAAGTGTTGCTTCACTACCTAAAGGAACAAGGTCAACAGATTACATCATCTCCCAGAAGGTCTCCACTAAAAACTGTTCATAAATGGTCAAAACTGGACCATGTTGGAAACCCATTGCAGAGGGTACGATGCATATCACCTTCCCAGTGTATAGGGTGTGATGCATATTGAATGGTTCCTTTGTAGGGTGCGATGGTCGGGAATGGACAAATGGCAGGGACAAATTGCGAGGTGGAAGATCATGGAATCTTCCAGAAGCTTCCCCTTTGACACTCGCCTCTCTGTTTTCGACCAAGCATGAGTAAGAGATCATCATTCTCCAAGTGGAATCAGGAACTATCAGAGAGAGGAAGCTAATCAAGACCCCAGAAGATGACTCACCTCCCTATGATCATCTATATATGGATCCCTCATCATAGAGATCCAGGGGCTGGAATTTTGTATCTTATAGAGAAATGCTGTTGTTTTTCTGGTGTATATTCATAGTGTTGGGTGATCTAAGCTTTACTTTAGGTGAAGAAGGGCTTTCTTGCTAGAGGATGATGCTGGGTCAAAACATATGGTTGTAATCCTCTTGCTACTTTTGATCTTAATAAGGCTATTCAAGTTTTTCTCCATATTCTTGTATGTTTGCTTATATACGCATTTGTATGGTTAACACACATCTGATTCCATGTTATTTATGAATATAGATCTTTGTTCTTTGATAGTAGTATGTTGCTGTGATTCCAAAGGTGCTCTTTGAAGTTGGGCAAACGAAGAAGAAGCGGCAAAGCTCTATCAGGAAGGAGAGGAATCAAACAAGGAAATCAAGCGCAAGACTAAGGTTGGTCTCCTTTGTTCCACTCTTATATATTTTCATAAAGGAAAACGAAAGTAGACTTTACTTGGTTGTTTCTAAGATAGCTACTAGTCTTAGTGGGAATAGAAACATCCGAGTGGACACTATTCTCGGTAACAAGAAGCTTGAAAACAGTGATCAACTTATTCATTCCAGCTATGAAAGTGAGGACGAAAGCGCAAAAAATTTGGAAATAAATGAAGCTTCTTTTCCTCTTTGTTTTGCTTCATTTAAGTTCATCAGAGAAAACTTTAAAGTAATAAAAATCAGCAGTCTTTTGGTATTATTATTGATAACAAAGAAGACAGTGAAACTCTTGATCAAGATTCCTCAGTCTCACAACTACAGTTATCAAATTTCATTCAAACACCTGATCAAATGACACAAGAAAGTGTTATACCATTATTTTTTGAATCATTTCAGTTTTTAAAGGAACTGTGGTATAAAATCTCTAAAGAAAAGGATGAGAAGCTTGTAGAAATCTCTAAAGTTCCATTCAAACCTATATGAAATAAGTTGCAACAATCATTCCAAGTTTTTTATGATCCAATAGCTGATATATTAGATGATGGATGCAATCAAAATTTCTCTCCATTAACTAACTATGAGATTCAGGATCAAGATGATAAAGGTTTCATCAGTCAAATATTTCAATCAGTAAGAATATCATCACAAATATTATTTGAAAATTTGCAGGGTGATAAAGATGAAAATAACATTTCAGTTTCATGGCATGGAGGCCATCCAAAATAATTGTACAATTTCTTGAATCAGTTGAACAATAGTGTATATATTTTTGAAGATCCTTTTGAAAAGTTCCTAGATTCAACAAATGAAATCAAGTATTTCCTTATCTTTTCATTTCTTAACAAATTTCTGTTGGGTTTTAGAATCTCGGTTTTAATTACAAACAAGCACAAGCAGCAAAAGCCACCAATGTATATGATGCTTGAATGGTTGCCTTGGCTATTTCATTTTACCCAACCAGTAGTTGGACAACTAATTAGAGTAATTAGGTAGGATTTCAGTTTGATTAAATTCAAATTTTCATCAGCAAGTTTATTTCATATCATATTTCAGTGCAACATGTGTTAGATTCCAGTTTGTAGAAAAGGTTAATATTTCAGTTCAAGATTTTCAATCAGAGGGATTATATAACAAAGTAGGTGAAGGCTTGAGATCAACCCAATGGATCAGGCCACTAGTCAATGGTGTTCTTGACATCTCACAAGGAGATGCCATCCCCAAGTGGAGTCACTGTTAGGTTCCTATAATAATAGGGTTCATAATTTTGAATTGACGATGTATGTCGTGTAATATTGTACATACCTTTTCTTTCTACAAATGTTTTCCCATATTTAAAAAATGAAAAGAGGGTATTTCCTAAAATAATAATCAAATTACAAAAATAAAACGAAGATAAACAAAAAAAAAAAAGATATGAACCCCTCCAAAAAGAGATAAAAAAAGATCATGAAAATGTGCACATTCAAATGCCACTACCTTTTGGTTTACTTTATGTAAATAAAATTATGTGCAGCTTGTCAAAATGCCACAATTCATGATGGTCAAATAGCTTAATCTTGATTCATTCATGCTCTAAATTTCATGCTGATAGATAGAGAATAAAGATTTAGCCAAACTGTTTAATCTTGGCAGATCAATAGTTAGGTAGAGAATAATAACGAGCTCATTAGTTTAATCTGATCCATTGGACATTTTAAGATTAGAATTCAATAGTTTTCTTATAAAAGAAAAATAATAGGGTCAGCAAGCTCAAATGCACCCAATAAATGAAGAGAAAATGTTAGGGTAAATGATGGGTAGGCAAAAGTAGTTTTCGAAAAGCATGGAGAACATCAATTGGCTCATTTCATATCACTAACTTCCTTCCAAACCCATTTTACTTTGAAAAATGACCCCTACCCCTTCATTTTAATATTCCCCCCTTATTAATTACCATTTTCCCTTAAAACCCACTAAAACCCCTTATCCTAAGTTTGAATAATGTATCGAGCCCCATTCAAGAAACCCTCCCTGATACCCCTTTTAACTTAACCCTTACATTACTCATACAATAACCCCATTTTATATATTTAATCCCCCCCGCCCTCCGCCACTTTGTAAATCCTAACCCTCACTAAACCTTTGAAATATATTTAAACCATTGCATTATTTATCCTCGGACCCCACGAACCACACCTCGACTTAGCCCTTGCAACTCCACCGCGCATTAACCCTTCGATCACCCACCTCCAAATCCAATGGCCCATATCCATATCGCACGCTCCCATCGTCCAACCATTAAAATTCGAAAAGCACGCGAGATTCATGGTTTTTCCTGAGCACCCTTTTGCTATGTGGCAGCCCCATGTTATATCGCATTCTCTCAAAAAATACGGACCTCCACTCAAAAGTGGTGTGATATGCCACTAAACCACCTCTCATTCCACGAAAACCCCTTAGAAGACTGACCTCCAACTGTCTCGTCCTACCTGAAAGCCTCCTATGACTACTTGACTGCTTTACAATATGAAATTCTGCCATTCCCTTACCTCTGTTTAAAATGAATAAATTAAAAAGCATTTTCTAAACAGAATTTAGCCATCCACAGTCCAGACTCCGTCCACGGACATCTCAGTTCAATAAATCCATTGATTGCTTTCCCTGCAGACCTATGATTTATTAATGATTTTTTTATTTTGTAGGTGATTAACAAAAAGGGAGCTTGGAGAAATAGTTTTGATACTAGTTCCAAAACCTGTTTACTCCAAGATTCGCAAGGAAATTTATTGAAAGGCTTTATTTAGGAGGAAAAGACAATTATCAAAAAGCAACAAGAAATCATTTACATAGAGGAAGTAATGGGTAAAATAAAGATAAATCCCAGAAAGATATATAGCTCCATCTGCTAGTTCATCTACCAGCACAACCACAAATTTGGGTCCACATCCTACCTGCTCCCACTTCCACAACAAGAACATTTGCACAACACATTCCACCAGAATTATTAATCTGCAACATTTAGAGCCTTTTAGTTCATCTATAGTCTAAAAATGTTCTCTCTGTTAGAGTAAACATTTATTGTAAACAATTTGTAAATTTTGTATAAACACTTCTGCTTTTGAAGTATTAAGTGGTATATTTCTGAACATTTCTATAGGTGAACTCATCTACAACCTAAGGATTTATTGTACTTTTTTTAGTTAAGAGACAAGGAAAACAATAAAAGCATTTATTTACAGGATTCATTTGTTGAGCCACTTCAGTGAAGTATATTTCAATTGTTCATGTTCTTTTCTAAATTATTCCATAAAATTGAATGTTTTCTAAATTTGAATGGTATAACAAGAATGTTATTGCAGAAATTGTTTGAGTACACTCTACTCTTACTGCTATACATTTCTATGTTTTCTTCTAATATCAAAATCTGAGAATCCTTAATTTCTCTCCCATCCCATTTGACCTCTTTCACTTTCTTCATTATCCGGTTTAAGGAATCCTTAATTGCTCCTTGATTCCAATTGAAAATCGTTTCACCATTCCAGTCTTGAGATTTGATATTACTCAACTACCTTGCCATGTAACACCGCTTTTATAATTTGTTTATGTTCTGTTTTCTTGATATATTGACTCCATAGGCCAATGAAAGATAGACAGTCATCTATCCATCTAAATCATAAATTCCACCAATAACTCAAATCAAAACCAAATCAATCTTACATAACTAGCCTAAAATCAATTAAAACAAAAAAGTGAAATCATAAAGAGAGAGCCCTCTCTCAACATTAGGAAAGATAGATCCTGATCTCAAAAGTAGGTTTGTGGTTACCTTGATGATTTCTTTCTTTAGCCTTGAGAAAATTATGGAGTGATAATAGACTCAAATCCCGAGTCAATTTTACCTAACAATTCTCCCCTTAAACTTGACTTGGGGTTCCTTGACTAAATCCAACCAAAATCTACTAAGTGAGAAAACCCTGCTCACTCTAGCCCTTACTCCCCTCAAAGTTTCTTACCCGAGGTATGGTTATCCCGACAGCCCCCTTATTGCCTAGGTCTAACCCAGAATTTTCCAGTTATTACAACACTATGCCCATTTACATGTAATAAAAACTGACTCCATAATATTTTGTTTTCCCTTGTTGTTGTCTTTGTACATATGACATCAATGTCCATATAAAAAGAACCTGTTATCACTTAGAACTAAAAGTTTGATGCATATAATTGTCTGTCCTAGTCTGATGACAAATGCCTGTGTTAAAGTTGTTTTCATTTTTATTTTTCTCACTTAGGATTTGGAGTTTTAAAAGTCTTAACTCAAACCATACTCGACTCCTATTGGTTTTCCTCCACCCATCATTGTTCCATAGTCATGTCTTGTCTTATCCGAGTCACCATGTCTTTTGGTGATTTCGTAGCGTAATCTCATTTGCCAGCTTCGCAGTGCAATCATGGTTTAGCAGTTTCGCAGCGCGTCATGATTAGGCAGTTTCACAGCGCATCATTAAAATTTATAATTAACAGCGCCGCGAAATCATGGATTCGTGCATTTCGCAGTGAATTTTTCCCGAAATGTCAAGTCCGTGGGTGAGTCATAAATTGTGTCTACTCATGTTAGTTTGTGTACCTCTTGTATCATGTTTGAAATTCTCATTGGCCACTACTCCACCAATAGACTATTGATATGCACAAAAATATCATTCCCAAGAGATTTTACCATGCATAGACCTTAATGATGGTCGTAAGTGCTGCATGAGTGACAAGTCTTCTTGATTATGTATTGAAGTGTTTCAATTTGAATTTCAAGCGAGGCGGATTTCAAGCGAGCCTGATTACAAGCAAGGCTGAATTAAAAAAGGAGCTGAATCACCATTTCGACCGGAGCTGTTAGACTTTGTGCGTGAAGATCTCGAAGGAAAAAATGGAGAGAAAAGAGCACAAATCTGGTAAATGTCAGAGGACTGAACCTGAAGGCCTGGACATAGCGTTGAGGGATGAAGGCGTGAAGAAAACGTTCAAAAATGTCGAGTGCTGGAACTTTTGCAAAAAACTACAAGGAGGACATGCACAGGTAACTAAGGAATTTGCGCTAAACTTCACTGGTTTAAATTCAAAGATAGCTATGGTAGAAGTACAGGTTTCTCCAGAAGTAATAGCTGTTATAACAGAGATCCCAAGAGGACGAGAAGAATGGTTTAAAAATTTTAAGTTTGATATGAATCCTTGTAAGGAGTTTTTAAAGGAGGCATATGTAAATGAAGACTTAACAAAAGCAGTGCCTAGAAATTATGTCAAGGAACATTATGCTCTTCTTCTCACCTGCATACAGAAATATTTGACCTGTGAAGGAAGTTACAATAAGGTCTATTCTTACCATTTTAAATTGCTCTTGCATTTCACCGGGAAAGTCTCCATAGACATTCCTTTCTATTTGTTTCGCAGTTTGAGTAAGATGTGTGATAAGGTGCAGCTGAGGAAAGAGGACTGTGAAACTTCTTTATTTCATCATGGTTTGATTAAGTTGCTAGTTTTAGATGGCCTCTAAAAGATAGGCAGAGACTGGAATTCGTTTATTTTCATGGCTGGATTCCAAAGCAAGACTGGCCTTACTCCACAACCAGCTAGAGAATTCACCATAGCTGAGCTTCAAAAGGAAGTAAGAGCTAAAAAGCAAACCAAGCCACAGCTACGAAAACCAGTGAAGCCACTAATCATTCAAGAACAACCTCAGAAATCAACAAAGGAAAAAACTCAGAGTAAGAAGACTGTACCCGAAACAAGCAGATCTGAAGCAGTCTCAAGGGTAAGGACAAGAAGCCAAATAAATAAGGAAAAAGGTAAAGCTATAGCTGTTGAAGAGAGCCCAGTGTCTAAGGCAAGCTTGAATGATTTATTACAGGCCATTGAATTCGAGCAGTCTGAACCAGTTCATATTGATTTGTCACAATCACCGCAAGAAAGTATTAAGAAAACCAAGGCCTCAAAAAGGCTTAAATTTGATGAGCCAACTCAGGAGTTTGTTTTTAAACCTAGAAGACCTATGACAAGAAGATTCCAGCAAGCACAGGAAGCACTGCCCAGAACAGAGGAAATAGGGGAAGGGACACAACATTGGCAAAAGAGCAGCACAAGCAAAACAATCCTTACATCTAAAGAAGACAATATAATAGACCTGAAGAGCCAATTGGAGTCTGCTAAATATGAGATTGCCAAACTAAAGAGAGCTGTTAGAGAGTATACAATCGTGCATGCAAATTATCGTAAAGCTGTGTGGAAAGGAAGTGAAACCCTAGAAAACCAGTTAAATTCAGTAGTGGATGGCCATGCACAATTTCACACATGGACAGTACCAACAATCAAAGAGTCTAAATACATTAGAAGGATAAATATGAAACTAAGAGCTGGGAATAGAGCTATGAAGAAGAAAATTGAAGACCTGAAGGCACAGCTAGGCCAGTTAACTGCTAAATGAATTTTCTTTTCAGGAAAGGTTTTGTTGCAAATTTTTGTCAAATCTGCTTAGTCTTATTGTTTTGAAGACATGTAAATCCCTACTATACATATGAAAAATCAAAGGGAGTTTTTGGAAATAAAATGTTTGGGTGGTAAAGATTTCGGGTCAAAAGCAAGCTGTTTCAAATAATTCAGCAGTTTCATAGCGCGCTACGAAACTGCTGTAGGTGATGATTTTAACGCAGACAGGCAGTTTTGTTTTATGAATGGGAATTTTGAAAGAGAGACACTTGAAGGGTATGCAAGACATCAGATGGAGCTATAATAGCCATTCACATCAAAACAGGTGTACATTTAAATCTCTGTTGTAAAGCCTCTTTATCACCGTTCAAAAGGTATTAAATGATTTGCATACAAGGAACTTTTTCCTGCACACATGTCCATCAATGCAACCTACAACACATCAAAAAACGTGGCAGTGTTCCATATCTTGGGTTATTAAAGGCTAGAAGACATGCTGTTATACATTCGAGCGATTTAAGGAAAACAGGAGCCGAGAAGCAAGGGACATCTCCTAATACTACTGGGCAGTTAAAGATTCAGCGTTCAAGGTCAATATGGAGTATTAAACATCCAGCTCATCCAAATCAAAAGAGGACCAGGTGTCAAAGAACAGGGAGAAGCCACTATTGTATGGAAAATGGAGTTAGAGTCATAGTTAATTTAGAACTCTTTAAAATTCCAGTCAGCACTTTATTGTATTTAATAGTTAGTTAAATAACTGATAGGTGTCATTAGAGATAGTTATCGAGTTATCAAATTCCCCTCATGCTGGAGGAGGAAGCTCGAATTAGTTAGAATAAGGATTCTATATATAGCTGAAACAACAATGTAATGGGGGTTGGAAATTTTATAACAGAAGACTGTTTTGGCTTATGTATAAACAAAGTTCAGTAATATAAGTTGGTTGTTTTTCTTCTCAGGATTCATGAAGGATTTCCATGTTCAGAATGTGTGATTTTATTCTTTCCTTAATGTCTTTTACAGTTGCATAGATGTGTAATCACTCAGAATTCACTGATTGTGCTCTGATTTCCTGTATGCATTTATGAACTGTGGTTTTATATGAGTTGTGTTCTGAACATCCAAATGCTAAATGCCTTGACTTCTATGTAAAGGCAGTATTATTTTTTACTGAAGTATGATTGACTCCATAGGCCCAATGGAAACTTATGTAATGTTTTTCCGGCCTTCATATTTGTCAATGTTATTCCACAAGAGTTAGCCATCTAATTATTAGTCAAAATCAATAACCCTTTGAGAGAGCCCTCTCAGGCTAAGGAGGCTAAGCCTTAGTCAAAAGATTGGTTTGAAACAGTTACTTGAAGTCTTCCTGGTTTGCAGCCTTCCAGGGCCTGATTTTGAGATAACATTTTGGTGTGTCTGCTGGGAGTCTGAAGATTACTCATTCCCGAAATTATGAAGTTGAACTTCTGAAGGTAGCAGGAGCTCAGAAAAGTTTTCGAGGCTGCATTCTACCTTGGTGACTCCATTCAATCTTAAAGTTAAAAAGGTGGCTTCGAGAAGAAGATATACAAGGAGTAATCCTGACCCAAATCCACCTAGTCCTGTGTATAATCCCAACATTATCTCAAGGAGCAAGCAAAGATTTTCTGATATACCAGGTACTTCAACCATTTCAAAATCTTTGTTTCCTGGATTTTCTAGAAGTCCTGAAGATAAAATTTTTGATGATAAAATTCGAGAGGTATTGTTGAGGTCTGAGAACGAAGAAGAGCTTATTGGAATTATTTTAGATTTACAAAAAAGAGGCATTGATACTTCATCTTTAGTGTCACAAAAAGATAAGGAAGAGTTTTGGGAGGTTGTTACTTCAGAATTGCTATTAGAGGAAGAGGAATTAAATCAGCTCAAAGAACTTGATCCTTTCGAAGTTTTGCTTAAATCTAAAACTGGTTTACCTCTCCCAAATTGGAGTTCTTTTGTCAGTGGTTTGCAAAGTCCAAATAGCCCTTTCCGTACCAATACTTTATCTTCTACCTCTGTTAGTCCAAATAGTCCTCAGACAATATCCCACACTAGATCTACTCCCACTGGTCATACAATATCTGTTGTCACTGCTCCTCCTTTCATTATGGCTATACCTGCTAGGTATGCTCCTCTGGCTCTCCATGCTGTTTTACATGATCTTCCTAGCAAATATGCTGCTAGGATTCCAACATGGGGAGGTGATGAAGATTTTACAGCAGAGGAACATGTGGATAGGTTCAATGATTTTGTTGACAGGGAAGAAGTGGATGATGAAGATGTAAAACTAAGATTGTTTGCTCAAACTTTTATTGGGGAAGTCAGAAAATGGTTTAAAGCCCTTAGAGCTGGAAGCATTCATAGTTGGGTAGAGTTTGAAGACAGCTTTCTAAGGAAATGGGGAAACAGAACCAACCCTGTTCAAGCCCTTACTGAATATAACAATCTTAGGAGAGCTCCAGAGGAAACTATTCAAAATTTCTCTAAGAGGTTTAACAAAATATATAATTCTATTCCAGCTCATTTGAAACCTCCTGGAGCTTTGGCACAGTTGAGATATGCTGAATCATTTGATTCAGATTTTTCTCTTTTACTCAGAGAAAGGGAATATGCCTCTCTTGTTGACATGCAAAATGATGCAATTAAGGTAGAGGTAAATATGCTTGTTGCTAAGAAATCAAAGATGGTAAAGTCTAAGTTGAAGGAGGAAGAGAAGCCTTCCACACCAGCTCAAGAAGACAAGTTTGAAACAATGATGAAAACCATGGAGAAATTGATGGACAGATTAGCTCTTGGGAATGCTTCTGCTCCTCCAGCACAGCAAGAACCTCAATTTAGGGACCCTCAGTTTAGAAGACCTCAGAATCAGCAAAGGCCAAGAGATAACCGAAATCAGCAGGCAGATCCTCCAGTGAGACCTCCTTTCCAGCAAAATTTGGTAGATGAGGAGGATGAACCTGAAGTCCCTGAGAAATCAATTCATTGTTTGGATGAAGAAGGATCAGAAATTTTCTTGACCAAGGAGGAACATGATGAGTCCAGCATGATAAAATCAGAAGAAGAGCCTTCAAATTTTTTAAAGGGCTATCAGCATGCTATTTTTGAGATGCAAAAGTAGTATAATCTTAGGAATAGAGATGTTCCTATTACAACAAACAAAGCACAGCTCAAGAGGAATACCTCAAGGACAACTGATGATAAAAAGGAAAAAGAAAAGGTAGGTGAAAGTAAAGATGATCCTCCTCTTGACAAAAAGGACATTCAAATTCCTTCTCCTCCCAAATAAATTGACAAGACTACTTCTGTTTTTAATATTGAGAATGAGATTGCAAAAATTAAAATATCAGTCCCTTTTAATGAAATTCTCAAGGTAGACAAATACATAAGAAAAATTGTTGAAATGCTTAATTCACAACCAGAAGTGGCTGATATCCTAAATGTACAAGAAGATAATCCTATTAT
>APFE030823289.1:1922-56563 GCA_000404065.3 Pinus taeda | reverse complement strand
TAAACCGGTGAAGGTTCCTATTCCTGTAGGTGTGAGGTTATCTGCTGAACAGTGTCCCAAGACACAAGAAGAGGAAGAGGACATGTCCCGTGTTCCATATTCAAGTGCAGTCGGTAGATTGATGTATGCCATGGTCTGTACTAGACCAGACATTGCACATGCAGTAGGAGTATTGAGCAGGTTTATGTCAAAACCAGGGAAGGAGCACTGGACAGCAGTGAAGCGGGTTTTCAGGTATTTGCGTGGCACTAGTGATTATGGTTTGTGCTACCAAGGAAGACCAGGATTGGACAGAGTGTTGAATATCCGTGGCTTTGTTGATGCAGACTGGGCTGGAGATCTGGATCAGAGAAGATCTACAAGTGGGTATGTATTTAACCTATTTGGAGGTGCATTCAGTTGGATGAGTAAGAAACAATCTGTAGTGGCACTATCAACTACAGAGGCAGAATACATGGCAGCCACTCATGCAAGCAAGAAGCAGTTTGGTTGCAGAGATTGTGTTCAAGTATGGGGTTAGTATAGGGAGCTATAAGGATAGACTGTGTCAGCCAAAGTGCAATTTTCTTGGCAAAGAACCCTGCTTATCATTCAAAGACAAAGCACATTGATGTTCAGTATCACTTTGTGAGGGATATGATAGAAGACAAAAGGTTGTTGCTGGTAAAGGTGGACACTCTGAAGAATACTGCAGATGCATTGACAAAATCTGTGAGCTCTGAGAAGTTCCCTTGGTGTAGAGAAACAATGGGCATTTGGAAAAATGACTAAGCTCTCCTATGGCCCCCTGTGGAAAGAAAACAACAAGTCAGAGATTGTTGGGTTGTGTTATATTCTTTCCACGACTAACCTACGTAGTGAACTGGGGAGTTAGAGGGGGGGCAGAGCCCCCCCTTCGTTGCACTGATTACGTAACGGGTAGCCCCCCTCTATGGGGTCGGGGGCAGTGCCCCGGGAAATTTTTTTTGGACCCTATATTAGGTTGGGTGAACCTACCTATGGTTTTCGGTCCATGGTTTTTGATGCGATGGTTTTTCGGTCCATGGTATTGGATGCTTCGACATTTATAAATATGTATTGTAACATTGAAAGGAACATAATGAAAAATCAAGCTGGTAGTCCCTGTTTTGGGATCCAGGGGAAAATCTCTGTGCATATGTGTTTTATGTGTTATGCTCTCGCATTGTTTATTTTCTTTGTTTTAGAATTCGTATGCATGTAATGCATTGGTGGAAATTACCATTCCTCAAACTATCAAGATAGAAAGACATATCAAGAACAAAAATGTTCAAGAAGTAAAAGATCACATTGAGAATCAAGAAATGAATCCGACCATATTTGGTAATGCATTGGAAGAAATTTCCACTCCTCAAACTCTCAAGATAGAAAGACATATCAAGAAGAAAAATGTTGAAGAAGTGAAACATCACATTGAGCATTAAGAAGTGAATCTAGCCATATCCTATAATGCATTGGAAGAAATTACCACTCCTCAAACTCTCAAGATAGAAGGACATATGAAGAATAAAAATTTTCAAGCAGTGAAAGATCACATCGAGCATCAACAACAAGTTCTCCAACTTTTAAACGATAACGCCACTTTGGTGCAGAATCCAATGAAACAATAGACATATCAACATTGCAGTGAAAGAAGCTTTGATGTAGCTGATTGGTTATTTTTATGGCTACATTTCAAGAAAGCTATTTATGAGAAGGAAATGTTGGAAATACTACATGAAATTAAGAAATGATGACCTTACCTAATGGGAAGACACTTCAAGGAAAAAGGGATTATGATCATCTTAAATACTTTTTAGAACAAATATTATATTTAGAAGAACAAAAAAAATTGGTAACAAAAATGTTGGGTTATGACTCTGAAATGATATACAAAAAAGGGAATCAAAATGTTGTTGCAGATGCACTCTCAAGAAAGGATGAGGATGTGGAAGCATTGTTTTATGCTATTTCTAGTATCCAACCAGATTGGATAAATGAAGAAAGGGATGAATGGAAGAAGGATGAAGAAGTATGGCCACTCATTAAAAAGTTGTAGAAGATCCTAGTTCAAACAATATTTCCAGAACTTGATGAGGAAGGAAAAATCATATTGGAACCTAGAGCGGTCACAGAAACAAGAACTTGACAACTAAAAAATTGATCAATTTCAGAGTATCTCATTAAGTGGAAGAACTTACTTGTTGAAGATTCCACATGGGAGGAAAATAATTTTATTCAGAAGCATCAAGAACTACTCAAGAATTAAGGACAACACATTCTGAAGGAGAGGGGCATGCTAGGTCCCTATACTACTAGTGTAACCCCTTATTTTTATTAGTACAACCACTTTATTATATTTTTTTGCCCATGTAGTCCCCATATTTTTATTATTGTGCCCCATAGAAGCCCACTATTGTTATTATTGTGCCCTTAGATTATTATTGTTATGTCAGCTCTGATTATATTATGAACCGTTAGAATCCTATATATAGAAAGGAGGTCTTGTCATTTGTATCATCCAAGAATTTTTCATTTGTGTAATGTAAAGGAGGTTTCCCCCTCGAAGAGGCTTATTTTTAAGGCATTGATCTATCTTTTCTATCTTTTTGTGAGCTAGTTAACAATGGACGAGTACATTTCTATTAGAGCAAAGGTCTCCTCATAGTCAATCTCCTCAACCTGAGATTACCCCTTGACCACAATTCTGGCCCTGTACTTTTCTGTGCTTTCGTATGCTGCATGCTTCACCTTGAAGATCCATCTCAAAGCCAAAAATGATTTATCTATTGGTCTTGGGACCACTTCCCAAACATTATTGTTTACAATGGATTCATACTCCTCCACCGTTGCATCAACCCATATATTTGAACTACTATTTCTTCAAAAGAGGATGGATCAGCCTCTACAAGTTATCATTAGAGCCATGTAGCTAGTGTACTGATCTTGTGACCTTCTCTACCTATGTTGATTTGAAGGATAACCCACATTCTCCCTCACATCTTTCACAAGTCTCTCAACTTCCTTGGTCCTTTTCCTTCTTTCTCTAGATGGTTCTACTTGAGTGGTTGTATCCACTCTCCCTGCTCACCCTGTGGCTACTCCACAACTTCCTGAGGTTACTCCTTTGGATCTAAGAGCTCCTCTTCTGGTGGGATCTCAAGCTCCCTCTTAAGAGAGCATTGCATGGATTTGTCTTCATTATGAGGGATAAAAAGTACACACAGTAGTTGTGGGAGTTTATGTGTAACCCAAAAATACCCCCAATTCTACTATCAGCTCTATCTTCTTCCTTGATTCTTTGGAGACATGGCAGTAAACATATGCTCCAAAAATCCTGAAGTGCGACACATCTAGATTTCTCCCTAAAAAAGCTTCCTTTAGTGTAATCATGCCAAGAATCCAATGATGACTCGTTCTACAAATAGACCACAATGTTGCATGCTTCAACCCACAAGTGAAGAGGTAGGATTTGGTCATGCAGCATCACCCTTGTTTCTCCCACAGTGTTGTGGTTCTTCATCTGAGCCACCCTATTCTGCTGTGGGTTGTGGGGTGCTATCAACTCTTATCGAATGCCTTCTTTTGCTTAATTTTTTTTTTAAATCATTCAAGATGTACTCACCTCCATTACCACTCCTAAGAGCCTTCACCTTCTTGCTCATTTCTTTCTCAACTAGTGCTTTGAATTCCATGAACTTGGACAATGTCTCATCCTTCTTTTGCATGAAGAAGATCCGACACTTCCGTGAGAAGTCATCAATAAAAATGACAAAATATTTGTGCCTAGTAGTGGAGGCTTTTAAGAAAGGTCCACAAACATCATAGTGGATCCTTTTAAGGATTGCATGTTCTCTATTGTCCCGATCATGGAAAATGGCTTTTTTCTTACATCCCTAAGGTACACCCTTAGCATGTATCCTACTACTCTATTTCTCCTTTGGGGAGATGTTGTAGCTGTTATAACCACCCTCCAATTTTTTTCCCATGCTATGATTTTGGAGCCTCTCTTCTATCCACATGAGCTTATATTTCACTGTTTTCAAGTATTCATGATGTGATAAATAATTATCTTTTCATCCTTCGCTTGTGATACATTGATCCCGGTTTGATATCTTTTGGGAACAAGCTAGCTTATGTCTTGACCTTGCAACATTGTTGAGCTTGCCTCTAGAAACTACGCAATATTCAAAGGAAAGTCAACCTTGATGATTGTAATTAATAAATCCAGATAGGTAGGTCTATGTTGAGCTAAAAAATTGCACACTTTTGGATGGAAGCCCAACCTTGAGTCCAGAAATTGCACAAAGCATCTCTTCAACTCAAAAACTGCGCAATGCATTGAGTCAAGGAGTTTACCAGTGGTTGGGAGCTACAAAATCTTCCTTAGCTTGTTTTCTTGAAAAATTAAAAATAAAAAAGAATCCCTAGAAAATAGGGAGTGGATAATTAGTTTCCCAAAGGATGACACAACTTGCAATTTTTGGAATTCCTCTAAGTGTCACTTTTTCCTTGATTTTAGGCATGCACGTCATAAATCCTAATTGGTCTAAATATATATAATGTACACCCCTAGAGTTCATTTTTACATTCGACCTTGTAGCTATAGCCTTCCCAAGGAGATGAAGGAGCCTTTGGTGGAGTTTGTGGCTCTTTTCTAGGTGAGTTTTGCTTTTGTCATCTTTTGTCATTTTTTTTTTTTTTTGAGTCTTGTTTTTCTTGTTTATTTTCAGGTTTGTTGTCTTTTTTTACTTATATTAGCTTGTACAAGTGTTGTTTCGGTTCGTCGTTCACCTTTTACAAGTGTCACATCAATTTTCTTGTTTTTTCCCATCAGTGGTCGCTATTTCGATGACTCTTCGTACATGTTTGTTTTTCCTTCTACATGCTAATCTTTTGCACTTGATTTGCATTTATCCATCCATCCTTAGTAATATCTACACTATAACTTGCACCATCACTTAGATCTTCCAGTTTCCAACACTCTTTCCTGACAGATCTGCCCCTCCCTTAGCTAGCAATTGCCTAGTCTAGATGGGCATGGTGCAAGTCTAAGGATCAAGCTTGATGCTTGGCCTCTAGACTGTGCAATGCGAAATACCTAGATAGAACAACTATGCATTGTGTAGTTCCAAGGCTTAAGCTTAACCCTTTACCATTGATACTGCGCAATACAATCTCTACCTCAATCTGCCTAGGATGAGATTGCACATTGCGCAGTATCTAGCCTCAAGCTACTCCCCTGGCTGATGAGACTACACAATGTGCATTTCATGTGGCTTGTCTCCCTCCATCACATCAAGAATTAGGAAATTTTCCTTTTCAGTCCAGTGGATGTTGTTGTGATCTTTCTTTATGAGTATCTTGCTGAAGATAATTCATCTTTGCCATGAGTGCATTTTCCTCCTATAGGTATTGCAATTGTTGAGCACTTCTCTTCATAAATCATTGACATCATGGCACCAAAAATATATGCTTAAAATGAAACCATAGAAAGCAACATCAGGGAGGCAATTGAGAGTATGCTAATGAACTTACCAATTTACTCAGATACTCAATTGTTTATAGAGAAATAATCATATATCACATGGAAGAAAGTGAATGATGCATTCTCAACAAGAAGCTTCAAAGAATACCTTGAAGATCGACATGTATATATCAATGTCCAAAGGTCAGGGTTACATAAGGTTGCATGCAGGTATCAAACTTTCCCATGTGCATATATTTCTAGCTGGATAGTTTCTCATACAGATCCAAAGACTATGACTCTGAAAAATGCCAATGGACAAAGTCTTGCTTCTTTTCTAGCACTAGATTACCATCTCATGTACCATTTGTTGGAGCCAAAATCACTCATGGATTCTTAATTTTATGCTGCACCAGCTACTTGAGCACCAAGGACATTGTCAAAAGTTGGGTGAAAGATCCAAAAAAGTTTCTTCAGACACCCACCGACACCTACAAGACAAAATCTCTCAAGAGGGCCTATCATCTCTTGATAGTTTTATGTTGCAAAATCTATTGTCAACAGATTACTGAGACCTTCCCTGAAGGGTGGGAATTATTACTAAACCAGGTTGTGAATGAAGGAAGACCATTCAACTAGTCAGAATTGTTGGCTCAACACCTGCAGATCCATATGTCTAATTCCCTCAGTCCCTTCAAGGGAAAGAAAGTTATATTTTACATGTTTTCTTATCTACTGGATGAAATCTGCACTCACAATCCATTCCCTAGCATGAATTAGACCTAGACACCAAGAGAGCCTACCATGCATATCTATTATAAGCTACTTTCGGAGTGTAGTCATAGAGCAGTAATGAAAAAGTTGACTGATCACTTCCTCATTCTGTTGTATAAGTTAATTTTTGAGGAAGAGCCCCCTTGCATGTCACATGGGACAATGGAAGTAGTTTTAGAGACATAAAATTGGTTTGCCTCACTGGATGGCACTTTCCTCAGAGTGTTCGGCAGACATAAGTATCTACATCTTATTCTGAGGTGTTGCGCTGATAAATTAGTCATGAAATAAGTTGTGTACCATCTCTCCATAGAGTTGTCAGCAAATTTTCACAAGAAGAAGAAAGCACCTTGGCCCACTCTTCCTATGCAGATCAGATTGTATGAAATCAAGAATTTGAAAGTTGCAAACAACGAGGGAAAGGAAATAGAGAAATTCACATTTGGTCACTTGGACTTCAATTTGTACGATCCAAGGAAAGTTTTCAAAGACCATTGTGTGAGGATTCATTATCAGTGGCTAAGCGAGACCTTTCACATACATGGGGAGGAAATATGGAAGCATTATTATAATGCCTATAAGTATTGCGAACCAGTCATATTTGCTAGAACATCGTAGGTTTCTCTGAAAAAGAAGTCACTCCATAGGTAGTACCAATAGAGAGGCACAACCTAGTGTGTGAGAAGGGTAAGAGGAAGGTTGCACACAACCCAGGAGGAGAGCGAAGCCCCAAGATGAAATTAGATCTAGTCATATTTAAAGTAGCCATAACAATAGAGAAGAAGAGGAAATAGAGGATGCAACAAGCATAACAAAAGCAGAGGGAAAAAAAGAGAAGAAGAGATTTGAGGAAGAAAGACATAAGAAAGAAGAATAAGAAAGAAAAAGAGTAGAAGAAGAAGAATCCACACAAAGACAATCCAAATAACAAGAGAAAACTGATAGCTAGAGGAGGAAAGAAAAAAGATGCATGATAAGGATCTCACTCAAGAGATCGAGGAGTTGATAGATATCCAAGACATGGAGGTGGAACTGGAGCCACAAAACCAAGATGTTGATTTGGTGCTTAACACAAAACAACTCACCATTCAGTCTCCCCATCCTCCAGTAGTAGAGAAAGATCCAAGTGGGGAAGAGGAAATTGTTCCTCTTGATGATGGTCCAGTTATGGACATGTACAATCTAAATGATAATGAGATTCAGAAAACCATTGTACAAGCAAGGAAGAAACATTTTCCGGATGACCTCGCATCTCCTACATTCATTAGAGAAAGGGTGATTGTGACAGACTCTAGAAGAAATCCAAGTTCCATTGTCGCAACCAACTTGGACTTTGCAGGTGCTACAAAGTCAAACATGAAGTATCTAATGGCTGAGAACAAACAATTGGTAAAGAACTTGCAGGTGGCAAGGAAAGAAGTTGAACAACTCCGAGCAAAGTTTTAGAACGTAGCTCCCATGCAATTTTATCTAGAAGAGCTTAAGGCAGCCATACTTGGTGAAGAATTGACATTGGGATAAACTATCTGGAGCTTGTATGAAGAACTTGTCACCATACATAAGGCAGTTGTCCACTTGCACAACATGCACCAGAAGTGTAAGGATAATGCCAAAGCTCTTAAGGTTGTCCATACAAACATCACTGTTGTGCATGAATGGTCAATGCAATACAAAGGGGCACCACTCGAATTGGTGAAGAAAACAAGGCAATATGCCATGTTGGAGAAAGAACATGTGCAAATGATCATTCAGAGCAACAAACAACTCACGTTGTTCATCACCAATATTCAGGCCTTATATGCACACTTATACAACAACATGGATTTCATGGTGAAATCGCACAAGAAAATATCAGTTGACTCACTCACTGAAGCCAAATGAAGGAATCAGATTAGGTAGGAGGTTGAAGAATACTTAGACCGATTTAGACAGATTGCTACCAAGGAAGATCTTGAAGTAAACAAGTAGAACATGTAGACGTACATTGGTGGCCCTGTCTAAATCAATACTATGATGATCCTGCTAAAGAAGGAAATCTAGACTGGTTCCAAATTAGTGTATCTAGATGCCATGGAGGCTAGAGTCCACTTTCAGCCTAATCCCATCACACAGTTTGGGGAAGTCATCACATAATACAAAGCTTGACACTAGCATGTGATCGAGAACCTACAAGTCGATATTGTTGAGCTAGAGTTTCCGCAAACTCAAGCTTGAATTTTGTATTATTAGGTTTTCTAGTTGGATCTACCCAATTTTGTCTCATATGGGTACGAGTATATTGTAATATTCTTTTTTAATCAATTTGTAAGTGAAATTCCAAGTGTAAAATGTGGAATGTGAAGAGTCATGATGTGATGAATTTGAAGATTCATTTTGTAAAGAAGATGAAGAGTCATGAGGGAAGTCCAAGAGTCACAAGGGGAAGTGAATAGTCACCCCTTTTGTTATAAATATACCCTCATAACTCATATAAAGGGATTTTGGGGAGCCAGCTTTTGGCTAGGATTTTATCTTAGAATCAGGAGCTTAGGAGTTTGTTGAGAGCCTTAGATTCTCTATAGCATAAAGCGAGTGTCTTTCTTTGGAGGAGCAGGTGTAGACTTCATGTTCCACTATTGGGGTTAGTGGTTCATCAATGGTATATGTATGCTTGGAACATTCACTTCAATAAAAGCTCAGAGTCGGGACGTTTTCATGCATATGTTGTGAATATAGTAGGAATATTCTTGTTATGTTTGCAATATATGTTAGTTCACTTATGCTAATGCTTATGAACTATTTCATTTGCATTATTATGAATCTTGTTGAATGTGTGATGTTATTTATTTCTATCATGGTCAACGTGTGAACTATTTCGCAGGATAAATCATGATGTATTTATGATCATGTGTTCCTTTCAAGCTACGTACTATTATAGATTTCTAAGGGGATCACTCATTTTCCCCTTGTGTGTTAGAACCTTTCATACATTGCACTTGACCCTCCACAGAGTCTTAAACTTGTTCACCAAAGTCACAATTACACCACTCTATGTGTTATTGCAGCAAAGACACATCATTAAAAGCCATTGCTTCGATAACTGGGTCGTATTCTGGATGGGGCTCCTACGCCAAATGGTGTGAGGTTTAATTGGGACTTCATATCACGGAGACCCCCTAAATGTTGGTGGGTCCAACAAAGTCAACAAGAGGCCAGTGGTTATACACTGCATGATCTTCAAAGTGTCGTGATGCAAATGGCCAAGTCTCCTATGCTAAAGTTCACCAACATCACATCTCTGCACCTTCTCTTCCTTTATGCTCAATGCAGCACAGTCCTCCACATATATTTTGTGCAGTTTCTTCACATGAACCCCGATATGCTTCACTTGTTCTATGGATATGTGTCTCATAAATGCCTTTCCTTTGCTAAAGATCACATCATAACCATGATATTCCAAAACTGCAATAGACACAAGATTTTTCTTTAGATCCAGAACAAACATAACATCCTTGAGTATGAGAGGGGAGCCCGACTCTCTCTGAAAGGTGACTGTACCAATCTCGGTCATGTTGTACCTTCCATCATATCCCATATCAATGTGCATCTATTGATATTTATCCTCCGAATCACTAAAAAAATATCTATTGCACGTCATGTGGAACGAGGCTCTGTTGTCCAAGTACCTCAAGCTCCCCATCACCGTGTTGGCCATGCATGCAATGAGAGAAAATTCATGCTCGAACTATGAAGCCAAAGCTTTTCCTGCTACTCCTCCTTAGGTGTTCATGCTTGTCTTCTTGTGTGGACACTTCTTGGCATAGTGCCCAAATTCATGACAATGAAAGCACTTGATTATGGACAAGTCTTTCTTCTTGACCCCTTGACTAGATTCCGCTTTGGACTAGGATTTCTTCCCTTTCCTCTTCTTTTCCTTTCCAGCCAAGGAAATTTTTTCTTCATCCTCTCCCTTAGATCAAGTCCCATCTCTGGTCTTATGCCTTATTTCCTCCTATACCAAATTAGGTCATAGGTGTTCCCAATTTGGTAGTTTCTCCCTCCCATTCACTGAATCTTGGTATCTATGCTAACTCTTGGGAAGGCCTAGAAGGGTTAGGATTACAAAATCATCCTCCTCTAGGGTAACACCAACTTGACCAAGTTCATCACGACATTGTGTGAACCTGCTTAGGTACAGTGGAATGGTCTTGTTCTTCTGCATATTGATATTTCAAAGTTTATCCTTGCGTGCCAGCTTCCTCTGGTTGCTACTATTTTGGAAAAAATCTATCAATGCTTTCCACATTGCATACATAGTCTCTTTCTCATGGATATTTGAGAAAATATGGTATCATACTCCCTCCAATATGATTCTCCTTGTCTTGGCTACACACTTCTTCGATTCTGCTGGATCCTGAGCATCAATTGTGGTTGGTTTCAGGATATAATTATCAATGAATTCCTTCAATCCATTATCTTCTAGCATTGCCTCCATGTGGTCCTTTCAAGCAACATAATTCGAGCTTACCTCAAGGGCATACTTGAGTATTAGTCCATAAAAAGCACTCCTTCTAAATATGAAGAGTTGATCCTGCAAATTTTATCCTCATGCAATATCAACTTCGAAATCTATGGTCTATTGTGAATCCAACTCTGATAACATGTAGAAATTAATGTGTAGATCCGAAACTGCTCATGAAATTTACTAAATCACAAGACTCGAAGCTAGTCTACTGATATGTGAAAGTTAATTCACCATCTAGAACACAAATCATAGACCCGCAAAAGGAAACATTACACATGCACATAGATTTATCTAGGGGAAAGAAACTACTAAAAACCCCTTCCTATATGTATTTCATTAAACAAAGAATAGAGATGAAATACACATGATTGCTCAAGCTTGAGAACACCTTGCAAGTGTATAGTCTATCCCTCTTCCTAACTGATTGACTCTGGCCAACCAATTTTCAAGCCCTCCAAGCTCCTATTTCCTTGCATTGTCCCTTAAGGAAATTAGCCCCTATTATTTAGGAAATTCCCTCTATTGAATTGCATGATTCCTCTAGGTCCTTCCTCTGGCTGCATGCACTACCTATACACTTAGGAATAATCTACAACTAATAGAACATTTCCTTGGAATCTCCATATCAACTGGGTAACTTGAATTCTCTGCATGTAACAATTATTTTGGGTTGATTGATCAGTTAACTGGTTGATCACTGAGTGTGGTTGAATTTCCACTTCCACAGCATGACCTCCACTACTTCTTTTGATAGTTAGAACTAGTTTAACTAACCATAAATCAATTTAACTAAAATAGATTTCTATAAATTAGCAGTCAATCATACTGAATTGAACCTAAGCTTCCCCGAATCTAAATAATTGAGTTAACTGAGTGACAAGTGCCATGTCACCTCAGTTAATTCCCTCCAAGATTTCTGTTGAAATAGAAATTCAAATTTTCTCTAGTTTGACCACGGCAAAGTCAAACTAATATTTTCTTGCTGCATTTCAACATTTGTTATGAAACCAGCTCAAAAAAGATAGAAAAGATAGATCAACGCCTTAGAATTCAGCCTCTTCGAGGGGGCAACCTCCTTTACATTACATAAATGAACAATTCTTGGATGATTCAAATGACAAACCCTCCTTTCTATATATAGGAGTCTAAGGAGTCACAATATAACCCAGCCGACCTACCAATAATAATATGAAGCCACAATAGTAACATTAGTGGGCTTATATGGGGTACAATAGTAACAATATGGGCAATATGTGGGTACATCAATATAATAAGTGGGTTGTACTAATAACAATAAGGGTTACACTAGTAGTATAGGGGCCTAACAACATTGGTTTGTGTGTGCTAGGAATCAACTCTTTTTCTTTTCTAATCTGGTCCACATAGATATCAAAGAAAAGTCATAATGTTTCCCCTATGATTGGAAAGATAATATTTGCATGGGTATATAGAGTTTCAAATATTTGTAATGTTCTCCTCTTTCCTGAGTTTTGTGGGAACCATTAATAAGTTGTCCCCAACACAACTTGATTTACAACATTTGTGGATAAAGTAAAGTACAATTTAATCCATCAAATCCCTAGCCTTGACTTTTACATCAACATGTGCCCAAAAATTTATAAAAAAACTAAAATCTAAGGAAAAAATAATTATTATTTCCCTGGTCTCCTTCATCCCCACCATGCCATATGTACCCTCCATTTTCGATATTTAACCACCATAATTTTTCCACTACCAAACTCTCTCCCCCAACTTTTTAATTTGATAAAAAAACTTCAATAATGTTAACACACCATCAAATAAATAAATTTTTTATCTTTAACACACAACATTTGTGTGTATTCATAGTCAAGTTCTTAAGCAAGGCTCCACTATAGATATTATTGAGCTCACTCGATTTCCACATTCTGTTAGGTTGCTAAAATTGCAACCAACTAATTTATCTTAGGCATGATTCTCAACCTTAAGAGAATTGCCCAAAAGGTTTCCCGAAAATGTTACAACAATATATATGCTAAATACATATAAATACATATACGTATGTATATATGTATTCTCATACGTACCAAATCTTCTTTTGTTATATGATTTTATATATAGTTTCCAATCTCATATGATATCAAACCTTTAGTGTTTAAAAGCATGATGCCTTGGATCTAATACACACGTGTTTATATTTATGTATATGCATACTGTTAGTGTCGGTCTTGAGCCCTCCATCGGTGATCAACAACTCTTTGCATATGCATATGTAGGTGTCTCATCAGCATCAGTTTTTGCATCCCGTTAGGCATGCCATAACACTGATGGAGGAGCTGGTCTTTGTTCCCTTCTTGGCTTTGCTGGATCAGGTCATATCATGTGAATGAGCTTGTATTACACTTGTTTTATTTTTTGAAATCCCAAGTCTAGGTCTAGGGTTTCGGTCAAAATCACTGCAAGGTCATGAGTCAAAGGTCTAACAGTCCCCAACAAGCCAGAAGGAGGTATGTAAATATGTTCCATTGATATTTTTCATTAGCTACAGCTCATTTATACCTTGGATTTAAAAACTCTGTTTATAAACCCAAGGTCATGTGAAATTTGCAAAAATAAGGAAAATTTTCAAAATTCTTCAAAATGCCGGCAATAACCCTGGTTTCCTCGCTAGAGTCCATCAGATAGTCAACCTACAAAAAGAACCAAGTTAAAGCACTCAAAAGATCAATTTCAGGCAAAGTGAAACTTAAAACAGTGTTAAAATGAATGTCAAAACATACAACATTAGAAAGTGGGTTTGATGATTTAATTTTTTCTAATATGGGCCTATAAAGACTAAATTTCCCTCTTCATAGCCTCATTATGCATTTGCAAGCTTGCAAAACACAAAAGAGAGCTCAAACAAGGCGATTTGCAGCAATTGGGTCATTTCCAAGGGGCGCGACCACTCGAACCTGGGGCGCGACCAGTTGGGCGGGGCGCGACCACTCAGCGCCACTCCTATAGTGCGTTTTCAGAAGGGGCGCGACCACTCAGAGGGGTGCAACCACTCGAATCTGGGGTGCGACCACTCGGCCTGAGTTTGCCAGAAACCCTCCAAATCAATCAAATCGCCCTCCCAAGTGCCAAATCGATCGAGGTAGGCTCTAAATTCATCAATGATGCCAAGGGATGATTAAATGATGATGTGTCTAATGGTTTTATCCTTTAAGATTTGCAAGAGAATGGGTGAATTTGGCTGTTGTTAATGTAGGCATTATGCTAGGGTTTTGTGTGTTTTCTCAAGGTTTTAAGTCCCTCTTATCCCCTCCTTGTTTCCTTTTAAAATTAAATTCACAAATGTTAATACATGTTTATCTCTTATTTCATTTGCAAGAAATGCTAAATTTCCCATCCCATATTCCTAAAAACCCTATCCCTCCCAAATCCCTTTACAAAACCCTAATGCCCTTCATATTCCACTCAAACCCTAATACCCTCCCCACAGCAAACAAACTAAATGGACCAACAACAAGGAAAACAAAAGAATAACAAAAATGTAAAATTATTATGTGAAAAGAAAAATAGCAATAATATGCCAAAATGACCAAATATATGAAAAAAGAGATATTGTTGGGTATAAAAAAAGAGGCAGGCTACTGTTATGATATTCATAAAAAAGAAAAATTAAAGAATGCAGCTGTATATATTCGGAAAATGGACATATTTCTGTGGTTATGGTCTACAAAATAATGTTGTTGTGCCTCCCAAAACCAAACCCTGTTTTCCCTTTTTCTCTTTTCCTTTTGAAGTTGTCAATCTCCTTTTGACAAAAATGTAAATAAAGCCCTCTTTCCCCTACGACCAAATGTACATGAATCCCTTTCAAATAACAGAGTTTGCCTCATGATGTACATTAAAGGACAAAAAACTCAAATGAATAATGCTGTCCCATACCCCTGTTGAAAGGTATGTCCTTTCCCTTAGTTACTATCATACATGTTTTCCCTTATGATAAAATCCTAATAAAGTATTTCGTTGCAAATGATTTCCTAAAAGATGAGATGATATGTGTAACATTTTGTGAATTATCCCTAAAAATCCCTGTTTTTATATATTTTCCCATTCCTTATTAAAAATCCCTCCCCTAACATTTCCCTTATGATTTTTCCCCTTGAAAAGAGCATACTTCTCAGCATTTTTGCAGGCAGAGGCAACAATCCAATTTGTCCTTCAGTTTGCCCATCTTGCCCCAAAACCATGCCAGATACCGAGATTTATGAGCAAGGTGATGACCATTCATCATCTACAGAGTTTGAGGTACAGAGGAGGTCTCATAAGGGTGGAAAGGGCGGTCATCACAGGTTATTGGGCTAGGATGCATGTTTGCAAGACGAAGATGAAAATGTTCCAAAGAAGGTTGTCCGAGGTACGCAAGAGGAAGAAGAAGACCAACCCGCTCCGTATCTTGGCTGAGGCCTCTCTCACTCACCATGATACTCATTAGCCTCCTCCTAGCAGAAAACCCAAGAAATTTTGAGAGTTTTGAGGTATTTTGGCATTTTTTAGAATTTTACAGGTTTTGGCCATTTGAGTGGTCTCACCCCGTGCGCGACCAGTCATGGGGATAGCTCAGAACGGGAAAACTCTACTTTTTTGGAATTTTCATGCAAAAATACACTTGCCTATGGATGGGTTTCAGATTTTATGAAGATTTGGGCTTCCAAAAGCTCAAAATACATGCAAATTTTGACTTTCTGCCCCTTTTTTGAGTTGCAGAAAGCTGCCTTGGACGAAATGACTTTTGAGGGGTCAAATCAACTCCAAATTCAGAAATTCCAGTGGGGTTGGAAAGTAGACTCACATACCTTTCCAATGAGCTATCTTGCACATGATTTGGACACTAGGAAGGGCCTCAAACAGAGCTGTCAATGCGCGCGACCAGTCAAAGTGAGGGGCGCGACCACTCAGGGAAATTTCACTGTTTTGACCAGTGCTGCCAACAAAACACTGTTTTTACTTTGGTTGACTTTTGAGGCACGCAAATGATGGATTTTTGTGTAATTTTCATGGAACTTAGATACTTTTACTCTCCTTGAACACTTCTAGAAGTTTCCTTGATGCAAATGGTAAATATTTAGTGCATGGATAGGTTTCCTAAGTTTTAGAGGCAAGTTGTTTTGACTGCCTATTATCTAGTGATTAGTTTAAAAGTGGTTGAAACAGCTCCTAGGATAGTGAGCTCGACCCTTAGAGGCAAGGAAAGATGTTGGCTTGCCTATATTATGTATTTTCTCAATCATTTTGAGAGGTTGGAAGGTTGGACTCTTGAGGAAGAAGCTCTATTGTATATTTTACTTGTATCTCTGCAATTTGAGGAAAAGGAAGGCCAGGGTTTTGTAGACATCATTGTGGATTCTTGTGGATTATTGTGCTGATGGTGGGTTTCCTACTTGTCATTGTAAGTGTGTTTATGTGTTCCATCTCTTATTCTATTGCTGCTAATTAAACAAAAGAAGTGATAAAGTTTGAATTCATGCATGCCATGCTCAGCTTTCAATTTTGTTTAATATTTATGTTTTCCACTGTCTAGAGAGGATTCAAATTCATTGTTTGCCCTCTTTAGCTTCTCTTCTTTCCGCCTTGATCATCCATCTCAGCTAAAGGCATCAGCACAAACTCCTACCTTGCCCCAAAGACCACCTGCAAAAACTGAGCTCAATCCCGGCACCCTGAATTGCACTCCCTCCAATTGCCACCAAAAACCCCAAAAACTTTAAATCAACCCTCCTTATCAGTTTACTAGCCTAATATCTTTGATCCTAATTGGTCAACTCATCCTATTGAAAAATCCACCGATTTTGACCCGAGAGAGCCTTCTCATACCTCGTAGGGCTAGCTACGAGGTGAAATGGTTTGATGTAGCTTTGAGGTTTGTCTATCTCAGCCTAGGTGAAATCTCAAGTGCTAACAGGTAACATTATCAGGGATGGAGGGCCTAAAGATCAATTTGATTGAGAATCTTTTTGGGCTATATTCTTCTAAGGGAATGAGCTTGGAAGCTACATTAGTTAGGAGGTCAACACTAGCATTTTGGAGTCTGGGAATGGATGAAATATTGAATGCTATAAAATGTTCAGTGAGATCTTGCACTAAAGATTGATAATGCTTTAAATCACCTGATAGACAATGTATAGTATTTTGTACCTATTTAATAAAAATCTTAGAGTCTCCAAAGACTTGTAGATACTTGATGTCTAATCTGATTGCCTTGCACAGACCTTGTACTAGAGCTTCGTATTCTGCAGTGTTGTTTGTGCAATCGAACTCGAGTCTATAGGTTATCATGGTTTATTCCCTTATGGACTAACTAATACACATCCTACTCTTGCTCCATCATTAGACTTAGAACTGTCAAAAAATAACTTCCAAAACAAAGAGTTATTTATAGGACTATCTACAATATTAACGCATTTAGAACTATCTGTTTGAGAAAAATTTTCTACTTGAGACAAAAAATAATGTTCTAAATAAGGTGAAGTATGAGATTAAAATTTCCTACGAAAGAGTCAATAGAATAGTTACCAATTATATTGTTGCTGTATGCTGTAGGTTCATTTTATCCTTCCAGTTCTGTCACTATGCATTTTTGGTGTCTTTCTCACTCAACCTTTATCTGATTTGGTTTACCATTGTAAGGGAGCCACATGTGTGACTAGTCAGGCACAAAGTAACCATGAAGCTTTTCAGACCAATCCCTGCTAAGAATTCAACCATAAAATTCAGGAATGTCTGTGACTAAAATATTAATGACTTGACATACCTTTGGATTGGATGACAACCTTATGGTAACTTGATTTAATTCACCAATTACTTCAACCTGCGATCGGTCCAGCTAAACTATGTGTACTGCAGATTTTTGAGGTTGGATGTTTAACTTTGCACAAATTGTTTTAGGCAAAATATTAGATGAAGCTCCATAATCTACCAAACAATTATGCAAGTTTTTATTGAAAATTTCGTAAGTAAGAAGGAATGGGTGAGTATGGGATTTTGAACTACCTCCAATTAAAGCAATATCATTTAGGTCAACTTTTTTTTCCATATTAGTTGGAGGTCTTCCCATCTCATGAGAAGCTTGTGAGATTACAGTGGCAGGAAGAGGTGCAATGGGTATTGCGTGTAACTCTTTCAAAAGTAATTTCTGTTGATGTTTTAATTTGCTCAGTTCATGAAAAGTAATGTTGGCCCTAGTCTTCTTCATGTCTTCAACGATATTATACTCCATCTCATCAGAAACAATCACTGTTTTAGCTGAAGTTGATGAATCGAATTGGATTGGGTTTGTTTGAGTCACTTTTGGTGATGATTTCTTGCCTGTGATTTTATCCTTGGATATCGAACTTGCGATCTTCTGTTTAGAACTAGGTTGTGGAGGATTGAGTTGATTTCTACTTCTGGTACTGATTGGTGATACCTCTTGATTCTCTTCATCTAGAAGAATGAATTCCCACATTCCCTGTAGCTCTACAACTTCAACTTCATCAATAGGTTCTTCATTAGAAACTTCCTCTTCTTCTCCTTCAGATTCTTCATTTGTTATAGCATTGGGAGGCTTTGAATCAGTTGAAGTATTTTTTCTATAAGGCTTGTAGGGTTTCTTAGAAGAAGTCTTTGCTACTTGTCTTTTAATGTCAACCATTTTGTTAGAAATGGTTTTTAAAACTTTTTGCAATCCTTCTAAATCAAATGGGTCCTTTAATTGTTTTTTCTTAGGATCATCTCTAAAAGTAACCTTCTTAGATTTTGTTTCATCAACAACATTTTTCTTTTCTAAAGCTAAGATACGTTTCTCTACCGCTATCGCTTCCTTCATGTTTTCGACCAATGTTGTCTTGGAAACCCTATCAAAAAAGATTGCTAAGTTTGATGGTAAAGCAAATATGTACCATTCACTTCGAACTTCTTCACTAGGCTTGGAAGCATTCAGAATTTTATTCAAAATCTTGTTGAAACGCGAGTTAAAATCTTTGATAGGTTCTCTCGATTTAGTCTTAAGATTCGATAGATCATTGATCAACATTGTCGTAGACCTATCATCGCTGAACTTTGTCAAGAATCGCTCTTGGAAAATGTCCCAATTAGTAATGGACCCTAATGGTAATGAAAAATACCAGGATCCGGTTGCTGCTTGTAAAGTATGAGGAAAAAGTCTAATAACAATGTCTTCATTTGTAACTCCATTTAAATTTATTGATAACATAAAGTTATTTATGTGTTCTTCTGCTAGCATGCCTACTTCAGGGTTAAACTTGGGCAACCATTTCTTAGGATGGGATGGTAATTGACTCAAGGGCACAGGCATTGAGACTGCCCCTGGATTATTCCATGGGTTTTGAGCCATCATTGAACTACTAACAGAGGAAAGTGCAGATGAATATCCTTGTGGTAAGGATGAGGATGTCGAAGTTCCAGTGCTCTGATGAACAACAATATGAAGTGGAGGGGTGGATGGTTGAATTTGCAATGGAGAAGATGAAATGGATGTTGATGATGAAAGAGTCTCACTATCAAACCCTTAAGATTTCTTCCTTGCTCTTTTCCTTTTAGGCAGAGGTAATTCAGTTGGTTCGATACCAAACTTTTCACTCTGTAATCTGGTAAGAGGATGAGAAGGATTGTATTGCAAAGTCACACTACCTTGAGATAATTCAGATTTTTGTGGTGATATGGAAAATCCTTGAAGTTTATGGATCAAAGACTCAACTTCAGGGGGTTCGATAGTAGATCTATTTGAAATGTTTGGGTTTGTGGCAGTGGTTTTTGTTTTTTCAACTTCTTGCTTAAGATTTAAAGACTCGGAATGAGATGGAGAAGTCAGGGGAGATGTTGAGGGCAATTTACTCTCAGAATGGTATTCAGATTTAGATTTACTAGCAATTCACAGTTTAGGCCCTCCTTCTAGCGCAAAATATGTTGAAGCCCCGAAATTGGGTCTACAACAAGGGGAATACCCACCTGGTCCAGACCTTGAAAGCAACTCCTTTTCCGTTTGGGATGGTGGGTCCGACTGGGGATAATGGGACCAGTTTCCCATTTGTTTGTGATGATAAGAGTTGATGTTTTCATTTCTAAATATTTCTAAATAGAATGCTTTTAATCTAAATCTAATCTAAAACATGCAATTTTATTCTGATGAATGGAAACATCTAATTCTAAAACTATCTCGAGATTAACTTTTCACTTATGCGATCTAAAATAGTTTCTAACAGCAATTGGTAATAAATATCATTCAATTGCTACAAGAAAAGAATTTATTAAAAGTGAATTTTTTTCGTATAAGAAATTAGCCGAAACAATTGTGAGAAGCATATCACATAATAATTTATTCATACATTGAGCATAAACAGAGTAGTTACCATCGTACAAAAGTTCCAAATGATAACTTAAACATTCAAGCTTTCATATATAAACAACTGAACATAAAATATTACTTGACACATAAGCAGAAATCATTAAGAGATAAAAGTACCATTGATAACAAGTCCTACTCATGAGCTTCAACAATATAGATTTATCTTCTCATAATTCAATATCTACTAAGAGTACAGAAATGCATTTCAGTAGCGGACATTAAACACATATATCAATAAATCTTGTTCCATTCATTCATCAAAACCTCCTCAGAGGGTGCAGAAGTGAATGTTCTAAAGAAATTTTTTTGACAAATTTCTGGACCCCTCTCTAAATGCATGAGATGGGTTTGAATATTACTAACTAAAGATTAAAAATAATTTATTACAAAAATATAGGAGGAGGTTTAAATGACCATCCTCATCTAAGGCAAAAATAAATAAAAAATAAAACTAAAATTGTATCTAAAAATTAACTATGCATATGTTCTCTGAGATCGCAAGCATTCAACATCGGCTTCAGGAGTGTCGGTTGGCCGACCTCCAATTTTAGTTGTCCTGCAAAAACAGAATCAGCGAGCACTGACGCTATTTTTTCGGCGAAATTTGAAAGGAATTTCAGAGTCATACATTGACTGTGCGGTTTAACCAAGTATTGCAAGTAAGTGTCCCAATTCAACTTGGTTAGCTTCTTGATTAACTCTGCCTTTTCTTCAGCTTTATGTCTCTAGCTTGTCTGTAGTTGTTATGCTTTTGGGAGAAATCTTGGAGCGGTTTCTGATATCAGGTTTTCTCTATGCATATTTTCATTGACACAGTCAATGACATTGCTTGCTGCTGTCACTGCTTCTTTCGCTGCCTGTTCTGCCTTTTTGATCTGTGCATCCCACTTATTGAATAACATTTCTTTGTGGGATCCATTGATCTTGAGTAACCCTACTCTCTTGGCTTCCTCTGATTCCTACCAATTCAAATAATCAGAAATTTTATTATCAATTAAATCATAATCGAGTCGCAAATCCACAACTTGACTTGTGATTTTTTCGCTCATCTCGCAATGAGAGCTCCATTGCGATATTCTTTGGCAGAGTGCCTCTTGCTATTGCAAGAGCTGGTCATCCAAGGCAAGGGCTTCTGAGACAAATTTTGTGACTTTGGGGTCATATTTATGCATTTATAACATGGCCTGTAATTTATGTTCCTTTTTGGCCAAACTGCTTTAATACCCCAGCTGCATTTATTGAAAGTCCTGTTGTAATTTTTCTAATTTTCTTCTGATTCCCGGTTAGCACTGGCCTGCTGTAACTGTTGCTGCAAAAATAGGATTTTTTTTCTTCTTTATCCTTAAGCAATAGCTATACTTCAGACACTTTATCAATAGTAGCAGAAGCATAGGCTCCTATGATCTGGGATAACTTAGTCAAATTTTCTGTAGGATCAATGGTAAGGTCTCGTGAAAGGACATCTAGCTGCACTGCCTCAGGTGAGAGCATGTTGTCTAATTTTTGTTTCTTTCTCTGTCTTCTTACCACTTCTTTGTGTTGCAGACTGTAAAATACATCTAGAGGAGGGATCTCCTCTATCTTCAACATGATTTCAGATGATGGGGCTATGGGAATGTGCTCCGTTTCTGGAGCATTGACGACTGTTTCAATGACCATTTCTGTCATTGTATGTGTTGTATTCTCAGGTGTCTCCATGTTTTTCTCTTCGGTATTGATCAATTCATTAAATGTTTCCCACTCTTTCTCCAGCTCAGTTCTTACTGGCTTTGTTTGCTGGATGAGGGGAGCGAGTACCTTCACCTGTGTTGGCGACAAAACTTGCTGTTCTCGTTTCTCTTTAGATTGGGCAGTATCCCTGACTGACGCTTCACTTTTATTATGGTTGCTCTCTGATTGTTTAGACCATTCTGGTGATTCTTTTCCAGACTTAGACTTGGACTTTTCTGTCCCAGAGCTTCCACTTATACTGATACTAAGAGTGGGTTCCCTTATTGGTTCTAAGCACAACTTGTCCAAGGGGTGGTTTGCTAATCTCTGTTCTCTGTAGAGTTTGAACTCTTGGAATTATTCTGAGCCAAATTGGATTTGGGCCATGTGCAAAATGTCTTTCAGTGTGCTCTTTTGCTGGAAGATGTCGTCAAAGAGATCATCTTCTTTAGTGAATACCTTTATTTTAACAGTCGTAGTAAATTTTTTTATTACATCAAAGGGATCAAACTGTCTCCCTGGAAATTTAAATAGTCTTAGACTTAGCATGTTGTCTACTTCTCTAAAAGCATGACCTAAATCAAAAAGAAAAAAGGCCCCACAGGCCATAGGGAATTGTGGCCAGATTGCCTTTTTCTTGACTTTTAATTCTTTGCTCATTCCTCCAACCCTGCAGGTTTGGTAGGCTATTTCACGGGCCATTAACTTATTAGGAACATGCAAGGGAAGTACATGAGGGGAAGAAATTCTTCCAAGTACTTTGATATAAGTGAAAAACTCTTCTTCGAACCATCTTCCAACAGGGAGAATATCAATTTCAGCTTCAGGGGAAAATCTTGGGGTGTCTTTATTATACAACATTCTGTGAAGGGGTAACATAACTTCATGGAAAATTCTATAAAAATATGGTGTAAACTTAGAATCCCACAATTCCTTATGGGAGACCTGAATCGGCAAGGGATTATGTATAGTCCATTTCCAACCCATGAGAGGAAATCTAGAAAGAGAACATATTGCATCCATGACATAAGCAGCTATAAAGAAAGGAGGATAAATCATTTAAGAGGGAGTTCTTTTAGACTGATAATTCCAAATAGCCGAGGCTAAGTTATCAAACAATATCTAGGCCCAATCCATAATAGTAGCATTGGTGGCCACATCTAATAGGGGTAGCCACTCAGATGAAAACTTGTGGATATTAGGCCTTCCAAATAGCCTACATGGCATTGCAGCAGCAAGACAATATGGAGAGGAGAGGGAACCAATACTGTACATACCATATTTGTCCTTTTTTAATGGCTCTTCTTTTCCTAACCAACTTTTGGTGCATACCGCCAAATCTTCGTTCTCTTTGGCAAATTTCTCCATGAATTTCTTGTTGTAGCTAGCTTGCGGCTTTAGTAAATGATACATAAGTCTTAAATCCTGTGAGGTAAATGATTCAATAAGCTCCTGGTTCCGAGACTTGAATTGATTGTATGTTATGTCTGTGTTGTCTAATACCCACTTGACCATGTTTGTATAGGGGTGTATTTTAGTCCTTGCTGCTATACGGTGCAGGAATGAGCATGCAAGTTCAGTAAGTGATGCTTCAGATGACCTGCGTGCATCTGCTGTAACTGTAACTTCCATAACTTTGGGGTTTTCTTCTTCCAGCAGACTATGCATGCCTTCCCAAGTGGATATGTAAGCTTCTCTGGTACAGGTGGTGTCGGTGAAGGTTAAGAAAGAATTGGTATGAAAGTTAAAGAAGTCTCTATATGGGTTAAAACAGTCACCAAGGATGTGGTATCAGAAATTTGATACATTTATACAGGGACTTGGCTTCACCAGAAGGAAAGCATATCATTGTGTGTATTTTAAATTAATTGGTGACTGTGTTATTTATTTGGTTTTGTATGTGGATGATATGTTGCTAGTTGGAAATGACAAAGAAATTATCTAGGATTTGAAGACCCAATTGTCCTCCAAATTAGACATGAAAGATCTCGGTACTGCAAACTATATTTTGGGAATGGAAATTAAAAGAGATCGAGAAAAGAGGAAGCTCTGGTTAAACCAGAGGAAGTATGCCGAGACAATATTGCAGAGGTTTAATATGCAGGATAGTAAACCGGTGAAGGTTCATATTCCTGTAGGTGTAAAGTTATCTATTGAACAATGTCCCAAGACACAAGAAGAGGAAGAGGACATGTCTCATGTTCCATATGAAAGTGCAATTGGTAGCCTGATCTATGTGATGTTCTGTACTAGACAAGACATTGCACATTCACTGGGAGTATTGAGCAGGTTTATGTCAAAACTAGGGAAGGAGCATTGGACAATAGTGAAGTAGGTTTTTAGGTATTTGAGTGGCACTAGTGATTTTGGTTTATGCTACCAAGGAAGACTAGGATTGGACAAATTGTTGGATATTCATGGCTTTGTTGATGTAGACTGGGTTGGAGATCTGGATCAGAGAAGATCTACAAGTGGGTATGTGTTTAACCTATTTGGAGGTGCAATAAGTTGGATGAGTAAGAAACAATCTGTAGTGGCACTATCAACTACAAAGGCAAAATACATGGCAGCCACTCATGCAAGCAAGGAATCAGTTTGGTTACAAAGATTGTGTTCAAGTATGGGGTTAGTACAGGGAGCTATAAGGATAGACTGTGATAGCCAAAGTGAAATTTTCTTAGCAAAGAACCCTGCTTACCATTCAAAGACAAAGCACATTGATGTTCAATATCACTTTGTGATGGATATGATAGAAGGCAAAAAGGTGTTGCTGGTAAAGGTGGACACTTTGAAGAATACTTCAGATGCATTGACAAAATCTATGAGCTTTGAGAAGTTCTCTTGGTGTAGAGAAACAATGGGAATTGTAGGGCTAGATAAATGACTAAGCTCTCTTATGGCCCCCTGTGGAAAGAAAACAACAAGTGGGAGAATGTTGGGTTGTGTTATATTCTCTCCATGACTAGCCCACGTAGTTAACGAGGGGGTTAGAAGGGGGGCAGAGCCCCCCCTTCATTGCACCAATTGTGTAGCGAGGGGAGTCATAGGGGGTTTGAGGGCTGTGAGGGGTTTTGGACCCTATATTAGGTTGGGCGGACCTACCTATGGTTTTGTGCATGTTTTCCACACATGGTTTTGGATTCGATGGTTTTTGGTCCATGGTTTTGGATGCGATGGTTTTCGGTCCATGGTATTGGATGCTTCGGCATGTATAACTATGTATTGTAACATTGAAAGGAACAATAATGAAAAATCAAGCTAGTAGTCCTGGTTTTGGGATCTAAAGCAAAATCTTTGTGTATATGTATTTTATGTGTTATGCTCATGCATTGTTTATTTTCTGTGTTTTATAATTCATATGAAGGTAATTCATGTACGGGGTTAAAACCTGCATTGATTGAGTATTGACCGGGGTTTACTAGAGGTCAAATATGACCTGTTTGACCAGCTTTGATTTGGTCAGTTAGGGTTTTGTTGCTGTTGTCATAAAATTATATAATTGTATATTTGTATTATCTCTCTCTCTCTGCTAAATTATTGAAGAATATAAGAATAATTGATCAAGGGTTTCTCCGCATTGGGGTTTTTCCCTAGCTGGTGCCACATATTGTGTCCTCTTGTCTTGGCTTGTCTTATACTCTTTATATTTATGTTCTATATGAATTTTACTATCATGCTAATGTGATTGATATTCTAGAAATTGATATTGGGCTAATAATAAAATTTGAAGTAAATTTCTCTTAAGCATAGAAGATACAAAAATTAACAGTTTTCCTCTAGTTGTTTCCCTTTATCATCCCTAATAGCTATACCACTCTATGTAATGATATTAACACTGGGCCCATCTTGGTGCAGTTCTGATCTCATCATATGGATGTTCTGCTTAGCCTGTTGGGCCTAGGTCTTATTTTTTTGCATATCCGGAATGAGCACGAGACAATCTTCTATGACATGATCAAATTGTCGATAACATTTATAATAAGGGTGTGTTGGATTCATATAATCTCGCTCAAAGTGACCTGGATTGCCACGATCGTAACAAATGATCTAGCATCGACCTCTTCCATCTCCTCCCCCTCGTCCTCTTCCTCCTTCCTTGAATCCTCCGCACACTGTAGTTGCGCCTTGATCTTGCTGAGGATGTGCCTCTATCTGTACTTTGTAGGTTGGGGTTCTCTCCATCATTAATTCATAACTTTAGAAATTGCGCTCATCGTGACCTACAGACTTACAGAAATTGCAAAAATGTTGTTAGGGACTTTGCACAAACTTATTTAACAAGTGGTAATTGTCTGCTGTATGTTTTACTATTATCTGGCAGACTCTGCACCATGGTACCACACATGTACTTGTCCTAGTGGTATTTTCTGGCTTCAAGGGGACAATACCTCCCCCAACTAGAAAATTTTGATACACTGGGTAATGATCCTTGTCATGACCATGGCCTTTGCGTTTTAAACACCATACTTCCACGCAAATCTCATTCTATACCTATTTTCCCTTTTTGAGACTCTGGAACTCCATATGCAGGCTAGCTAACTGCAACTGAATCTGTTGCACTCCCAGATTCATATCCTAAATAGGTGAGGCTTCCAAATTCATAGCAATCTCTAGTGCCTCAGCCTATGTTCTAATCTTCTCTTGTGACAAGGGCAATCTCAACTAAGGTAATAGTGAAGCAATATACCAATCCTTGTGTTATTCATCCATGATTTTCATATTAGCCTATTGCAGCAGACACTTCAATCTCTAATCAAAATCCCATGCAGACTCATTCACCTATTTCTTGATTTCTTTAACCTCCGTTACAGACTGAGCTTGAGACTTAGTCTTTTTAAATTCATTATTCAGCACATCCTTCGTATCTTTCAATTTCATAGCTGGATGAGTCGTACTGTACTTATTGTACCAGCTCAATGACCTATCTTGCAATGTTGCGACCAGTTGCGCTATCTTTAGGTCATCGTCCATTATCTACTCAAATTACACACAACATCTACTACAAACCAAAATTGTTTAGAGTCTTCTATTCCAAGACCCTTGAATATGAGCATCTTCATAGTATTCACCATACTGAATATGGGCATCTTCATAGTAGGTGTAGGTGTGTGAGGTGGAGGTGATGGCAGAGGTGGAGTGGATGGATGTGGTATTCCCACAATACCCTGATTTACCATCTGGGGCACACCTCGAGGCATCTTTAGGCTACTACTTTCTTCGTCACTACCAGACACTCCCAACAAGGGACTGTACTCAACACCTAAATCTAGATCTCTTCTAAATGGCTTTCCACTTTGCATAGCTCTTGTCAAGTCTCATCTAAGCATCAATTCAATGGCATAACCGATTTCTCACACAATAGCATTTTAATCCACGTTTTCAGGGACTTTAGATACTTACCTCTTGGTCCTTTGAAAAGTCGTCATTCAACTTCACTATAACTGACATATGTGTCAATCACGAACTCAATAATGAATCCACCCAAGATGTTATCAATCCAAAAGTTGAAAACCCTTGCGATCTTGTTTTCTGAACTTTCCAGGCGCCTTACAAATTCTAGAGTCCACATGAGAGGGTTATCCAACTTCCACGTACCTTAAACATCCGCTAATTTAGCCAACCACTCGTATAACTTGCATGGAAAAGAGAAGACTAAAATTTTGTGTTCTTCTATATATAGGTATCTATTCAACCACTCTTCCTTCAATAGGCACGGATTCCTATTTTCCTGGACTGCAAACTCATGCAACTTTCGATCTATCCACCTATAGATCTCTTTCTTAGATGGTATCCACTTATGGCTCATCACATATTCCTCAGATAGATCTTGGTCCTGGGAATGAAACCATCTATTGGATTGAGGGGGCTTGGACCCAGGTTCAAAGTTAGCTACACTAACCAACAAAACCCTACACTACCAGCCCTTTCGTCAACAACCCGCATAGCGCAGGCTGCACTCTCACCTGAGGCAATATTGGGGGATACCAGAACTAGGTTTCTGCATCCAAAGAACTATGTGATGTGTTTCTATTACTTTTAGGGCTTTATTCAGACCGTTGTAAACCCTAAACCTTGAGCCCCAGAAATTATAGTAACTAACATATAACAAATCCAAACTCTTCGCTAATTGTTCTAAGCATTCATAATGTCAAGTAATTAAATAGATATATCCATTTCATGCATCTATTAAGTAATTTTCATGATATATTGTAGTAAATAGAGAAAATATATAGTAAGTTCAAAAGTAAACAATAATACACAGATACATAGTTGATGTTGCAAAACAACCTTTTTATGCTTAGATATTTGATTACATAATCATTCAAACCAGTGCACACAATTGCAGGGGCCCACACACTCAGCTTCGAACTTACCAAGGTATCTATGCACACAGTTGTTCCCCTTCGCCTAAGTACAAAAAACAAACTTCCCTTACTTAGACCATTAAAACATAGATAGATTATGCATATCTCTCAGGACTCTCTATGACTCATTTTTATATCATTCTCAATTACATTACCATGGTTCGTGAACCATGGGTGGGTCAAAAAACAACTTAACTTCTAATAAACTAAGGGGCTTTCACCTTCCTAAAGGACCTTTGACTCCTATCGACCTACGTGCTCTGCCCCTTTACAATAATAACAAAACTATTTACAAATTGACCCTAGGGGACCTTGTCCCAACAGAGAGGAGCTCTGATTTGGGGGCTAAGGCACGGTCACAAAAAGTTCAAAGAGCCAAGTGCTATTGGCACAAGGAAACTAGCCACATATATGCATGGTCCTATGTATTATGCAGTGAAACCATTTATAAAGTGATATTTCAAATAATTGGCCCCCTTTCAAGCCAAAGGGTTTAATATATCAAAAGACTTTCACCCTGAGATTTCACTTGAGTCCTGGAGGATAGGCACATCAGATATTTCACACCACACATAAAATAAAGTGTCACACAATGAAATACTATGATTATGATACTTTGATAATATAAAGGAACCACATGTATATATGTGTGGTCCCACGTGTTTTGTGCTGGGACTGGTATAATGGTATGTTTCAATGAACCCACTCTTGTTCACAGCTAAAAGGGCTTAGAACTAGAGGATTGAGCTTATCGTTATTTTATCATTATTTATTGAGATTTACTATTTGTAATTGATTACCTACAATTTATGACTCCATGCCCAATGGACTTTCCCCGCACTTCTCAACCAAGCCTTTGAAAAGCCCCATATCACACTCTCATAACTAGCCTATTATCTTGAAAATAAATCTAAATTATATAGAGAGATCCTTCTCTGAAGCTAGAAGGGCTAGATCCTAGCTTCGAAAGTGGTTTTGTGGTTACCTCTGGGTTTCTCTCCTCAACCTAGGGAAATTATGGAGTGATAACATTCTAGCGAGCATACTGGGAACAAAAGGTTTTATCTTCCCCAGGAAAGACTATCAAGTTTCAGATCTAATTGTTGATGGTGGAAAGAAGTTAGACACAGAAAGGCTTAATCATTCACTTGTCGACTCTGATTTCAAAAGAATCCAAAAGATCAACTATTCACCTGGTGACTCACTTCAAATCAGTATTAGAGAAGAACATGTTTGTCAGCAGAAGAATGGAAGGACAATGTGTTCAATTTAGGTACATGAACTTGGATTTTCTTCAAGGTATAGTATTATATTTTATTAATTTATTCCTATCCTTTCTTGGACATCTACAGAAGATTTTCTTCTGTGTGTTGAATTTGAATGTAGACTACAAACCTGCACACAAGTCTCCTGCTAGAAGTGTATATCATTCCCATGAATTTGCAAATGCATCTCCTCTTATTATTGGTTGTTCTAAAGAAGATAAAAAAGATAAACATAGTTCAACAAGTATAATTTCATCTCAAACCTCAGTCATGGTTGCTGGATGATATGCCCCATTATATCTACTAGCCCCTTTGCATGAGTTACCATAGGATTATGGTCAAAGACTACCTCAATTTGATGGTATAGCTAAGATCACAGCAAGGAAGCATGTAGACAAAATCATTGATGTCGTTAACCTTGAGGAAGTAGAACATGAAGATTTCAAATTGAGGTTTTTTGCTCAAAGTCGCGTGGGAGAAGTTAGGAGATGGTATAAAAGTTCAGTAGCGGGAAGTATTCCTTCTTTCCAACAATTGGAACATGTTTTCATTGACAAATGGGAGGTCAAAGTGAATCCTTTTCAGATTATGGATGAATATGGACACCTAAAGAGGCAGTCCGATGAGACAATCCAAGGGTTCTCAACAAGATTTAACAAAGTTTTTAATGCCATAACTTTAGATATAAAACATCCCCCTGGATTGGCTATGCTTCATTATCGAGATGGTTTTGATGTTGAGCTTTCCTATTATCTCATAGAGAGGAATCTTTCTACTTTGGAGGATATGTAGAAATGTGTTGTTGATGTGGAAGAAAATATGTTGACCAAAAGAGTCAAAATGAAAGCTGGAAGAAGGGAAATAGTCAAGGAAGACATTTCCTTATTATCAGACCATAAGCTAAATACATTGATGAAAACCATGGAAAGGTTTATGGAAGCATTCATTATGCAAAACAAAATTGTTGTTAAAGGGTAGAAAAGAAGAACTCCTCTCCAAGCAGATTTGGTAGAAGAAGGAGAGGTTGTTGATCTATGTCATCATAAGTTAGAAATGGTTTTTTTTATCTATTCATTTGAAGACAACCCTGAAGAGCAACCAATGATATGTTCTTAGCAAGAGGATGTTAAATTTCATCAATTTAGGGAAAGCAGACATCCTCTAGGATATGATGAAACCATTGATTCAGGTGAGTAGTCTTACAATTTTGATAGAGAATATGAAGAAGGCAATGAATTTGTTGATGGTAACTCTCTACCTTTATGTTATGCTACATTTGAATTATTGAAAGAAAAATATAAGATTGCTAAGGAAATAGGAAAGAAAGCTAAAGCTAGCAAAACTTGTGAGAAACCTTCTCATATAATCGAGGACTCTGGGTACTTGTTACATTGAAGACTCTTTTAGTTAAAGATTGCAACAACCTTCTTCAGTTTTTGATCATCCAATAGTTGATTACTTGGATGATTTATGCAGTCAAAGTTCTTCTCCTTTAGCTAGTTGTGAGTCTAAAAACAAGGGTGATGGAGACTTGTTTTGTTTTCAGGAACATTTCCAATAGACAAAGGTCTCTTCTTTTGCTAGAGATGAAGCCAATTGTGCTCTCAATGGTGAATCTCGTGTATTTTCTTCTCAGTTGGATGGGTATATTCAACAACCTTGCCAATTGTTAAGTGACCAAGAAGAATATCAAGGTATTCTTTTGAGATGTTCTTCAGCCCATTCATTTTTTGAATTATTATTTCAAGAAGAAGTTCGTGGAAATCAGAGTTTTGAAATTGCATGCATAAAGGCTCTAGACAATGAAATTATTCCACGTAATGGCAACCCAGTATTGTAGGGAAATTATGAAGAAGAGCATATTGTTGAAGACCTCATGGATGTGGATATTTTTGCTATTGATAAGCTACTGGTTGAAAACTAAGAGAGTGCTTGGATTTTGGTTGATTTTCAAGATGGGATAATGCTTTAGATTATTGAAGACCCTTTTGCCGATTTGTTGCAACCATTAAAAGAGGTGACTTTTCATGTTTTTCAAGATCCTTTGGCCAATCTATTGCAGTCATCAAGTAAAATGGTTGTTCTTACATTTGTATATAACAATAAATAGTTTCAGTGGCAGTTTGGGTTGCCAATCTTATATTTTTTCTACCTGCTCATGAGAGGTAAAAGCATCACTTAGCCAATTAGCCAGTTGCTTGACTGTATACATTGGAGAGAAGAGATTACTTAGTTTAAATACTTTCATCAACAACATACAACTATCATTATGGTTTGAAGCCCGAGGAGAAGGCCCTAAGACTTTGGTGATGTGATATCCAATTTCTTATTTCGTTTAAATTTTTCGGTTATGTAAGTCAGTTTGGAATTAGTTGGTTTTTAGTTTTGACCCCATTGTCCAAGAGAGAAGGCTAGTGACCTATGGTGTTCTTGGCACCTCACTAGGAGGATGCCATCCCCATTGGAGCAAATGTTAGGGTCTTATAAAAATAGGTAATTATAATTTGTGTCCAGTTATTTATTTTGGGAATCTTCTTGTCCAATTTAGCCTATGAGTCACTGGGTGTCATAGCATAAATATTTTCTTGTCCAACGAATCATTTAGTCCTTGAGGTTTTATGGTCTAGACAAGGAAGTTTGACGTCATTTTTCAAATATAGGAATGACTTAGAGCTTCATAAAATCATTTCCATTTGAAAATTATCTTAAGAATTTTTCCAATGGTATATAGAACTCCCCACAAGGACCCTGGAATCAAAAGTTATATCAGTTTCAAGTTCCTCTTCCAAAACTAGAAAACAGAGCGAACATGCTTATGGGTCCCAAAATCTTATATCCCGTAGTTCGGAGGTGCATGGCTAAATCGGAAATTAGAGGTCCCAATTACCTTGCATCCTACATCCTGGAGTTTCATCAAAATCAGATATCGACAGTTGGGGCAATCGACAAATTGGCGATTGGCATTTTACAAGGCATGGTAGGGTGATCAAATTTTGAAATCACCGGGTTTGAGGGCAAAATGCCTCCAATGTTAAAGTGTTGGGAAGGGCCGAAAACAAATTAACAAAGGAAATGCACACAAAACCAGGCTAGGCAAGGCATTTTCTATCTCCTCCCAAAGGGATGCATGGTAACAAAAGATTGGATCCAATAAAGGCCACGAATAGTCAGTCATTGGATCTAATAAGGGACATGTGGTAGTCAATGATTGTTTCCGATATGGCCCATGTGGCATCTGATGTCACCATGACATGACTATACGGTGGACACGTGGTAGGTGGATTTCGTATTTTCAAGGGTCAGAAGGGGCCAAAAATGGGCAACACATGTCACTGCTCACAGGCTAACATGTAGCACTGACATGACGATGACATGGCAAAGATGATGTCAGCAATCAGCGATCGCAAGGTTGAGGTACATCGCATCATAAGTTAAAAATTTTGATTGGAAATCATCGAGAGAGGACCTCCGATAAGGGTTGGAACATGCTCATGTGAAGCGTCAAAAGGGCAAGGGATTAGCATAGAAGGTGATCGACATTGGCAATCGATGAAATTAAAATGTGTACACCGAGTTAGACCATCGATTGGAATTTCCAAGAGAGGAGCTCCGGTTTGGGGGCTAATTCATGGTCACAAAGAGTTCAAAGAGCTAGGAGTTATCACCACAAGCAGTCCAGGCACATAGATGCATGTTCCTATGTCTTATGTGGTGAAACCATTTATAAAGCAATATTTCAAATAATTGGCCCCCTTTCAAGCCAAATGGTTGAATATATCAAAAGGCTTTCACCCTGAGATTTCACTTGAGCCTTGAGGACTAGGAACATCAGATATTTCACACCCCACATGAAATAAAGTGCTACACAATGAAATCCTTTGATTGAGATACTCCAATATTATAAATGGCACAGACGTATATATGTGTGGTCCCATGTGTTTTATGGTTGGACTAGTATAATGCAACGTTTCAAAGAATTGACCCTTGTTCATAGCTAAAAAGGAATAACCCCGAAGGACTAAGCTTATCATTATTTTATCATTTTCATTGTTCTTCTAGGCCACCCGATAAGGCATTAAGAGGGTTTTGGCACTATGAAAATCTGTTTCAGTTTTCTCGAGAAAGATGAATGAAACAATAAAACAAGAATTTCTCTAATAGACCATGCAAAACTATTAACAAATGAATGGGTCGACATTTGTTGAATCGTGGAAAAAAGGAGAATAGAATGTGTTTAATGGAAAGTGCTGCGAAAACAGCTAGAGCCACTTAGATTTCGAGAAAGAGGATCAATATTGAAAAACTAATTTCCTATTGCTAAGGTGTTGGTTTTAACCCTGTATAGAAATTACCTGCATACAAATTCTAAAACAAAAAATAAACAATGTGAGAGCATAACACATTAAACACATAATCATAGAGATTTTCCCCTAGATCCCAAAGCTGGGACTACCGGCTTGATTTTTCATTATGTTCCTTTCAATGTTATAATACATATTTATACAGGCCAAATCATCCAATACCATGGACTGAAAACCATTGTGTCCAATACCATGGACCAAAAACCATCGCGTCCAAAAAACATGTGAGAAAATCATGCACAAAACCATAGGTGGGTCTGCCTAACCTAAAATAGGGTCCAAAACCAAAATTTTCTGGGGCACTGCCGCAGACCCCATAAAGTGGGTTACAAGTACACCTCAAACCACCTGTGACCCCACCCCCCCCCTTTACTACACAACCAGTGCAACAAAAGGGGGCTCCGCCCCCCCCTCTAACCCACCGGTTAACTATGTGGGCTAGTCGTGGAAAGAATATAACACAACCCAACATTCTCCCACTTGTTTTTTTCTTTCCACAAGGGGCCACAAGAAAGCTTAGTCATTTTTCTAGCCCTGAAACACCCACTATCTCTCTACACCAAGAGAACTTCTCAGAGCTCACTGATTTTGTCAATGCATCTGCAATATTCTTCAACATGTCCACCTTTACCAACAACACCTTTTTGTCTTCTATAATATCCCTCACGAAGTGATACTGAACATCAATGTGTTTTGTCTTTGAATGATATGCGAGGTTCTTTGCCAAGAAAATTGCACTTTGGCTATCACAGTCTATCCTTATAGCTCCCTGTACTAACCCCATACTTGAACACAATATCTGAAACCAAACTTCTTCCTTGCTTGCATGAGTGGCTGCCATGTATTCTGCCTCGGTAGTTGATAGCGCCACTATAGATTGTTTCTTACTCATCCAACTGACTGCAACTCCAAATAGGTTAAACACATACCCACTTGTAGATCTTCTCTGATCCAGATCTCCAGCCGAGTCTGCATAAACAAAGCCATGAATATCCAACATTTTTTCCAATCCTGATCTTGCTTGGTAGCACAAACCATAATCTCTAGTGCCACACAAATACCTGAAAACCTGCTTCACTGCTGTCCAATGCTCCTTCCCTGGTTTTGACATAAACCTGCTCAATAATCCCACTACACGTGCAATGTCTGGTCTAGTATAGACCATTGCATACATCAGGCTACCGTCTGCACTTGCATATGGAACACGGGACATGTCATCTTCCTCTTCTTGTGTCTTGGGACACTGTTCAGTAGATAACCTCACACCTACAGGAATAGGAACCTTCATCGATTTACTATCCTGCATATTAAACCTATGCAGTATTGTCTCGACATACTTCCTCTGGTTTAACCAGAGCTTCCTCTTTGCCCGATCTCTTTTAATTTCCATGCCCAAAATATAGTTTGCAGCACCAAGATCTTTCATGTCGAATTTGGAGGACAATTGGGTCTTCAAATCCTGGATAATTTCTTTGTCATTTCCAACCAGCAGCATATCATCCACACACAAGACCAGATAAATAACACGGTCACCAATTAATTTAAAATACACACAGTGATTTGCTTTCCTTCTGGTGAAACCAAGTCCCAATATAAATGTATCAAATTTCTGATTCCACATCCTTGGTGACTATTTTAACCCATACAAAGACTTCTTTAACTTGCATACTAGTACTTTCTTACCCTTCACCGCAAATTCTTCAAGTTGCTTCATGTATATTTCATCTTCCAGATCCCCATGAAGAAATGTTGTCTTCACATCCATTTTTTCTACCTCAAAATCAAAAGTAGTAGCAACAGATAAAAGTAATCTAATAGAAGTTACCTTGACAACAGGAGAAAAAATATCACCAAAATCAATTCCTGGCACTTGGGAATAACCTTTTGCTACCAACCGAGCTTTGTATTTATCCACCTTTCCTTCTGCATTTGTCTTCTTCTTGAACGCCCATTTGCTATCAATGGGTTTCCTTCCAGCCGGCAACTCCACCAGATCCCAAGCCTCATTTTTGTGCAAAGATGCCATTTCATCAACCATGACCTCTTTCCAAAGTTTTCCATCCTCTGAATATACTGCTTCTTTCACAGTTATGGGATCATCGTCAGTAATAGATAAAGAAAAATTTGAACAAAAAGAAGATGGACTATACCTTTCTAGCTGCCTTCTTTCTAGAACTAATCTTCTCACACCCGGAGTTTGTGGTTCTTCATCTTCTGGTTCCTCCTCTGTTGTAGAGTCTAATTCTTCCTACTTAACCTCAAACTCTATCTTCTCAGGTTCCTTTGGTTGGACTTCATGTTTAATAACATCTTTTACCTCTCTGAACACCACATCTCGGTTGTACACAACCTTCTATGTGACTAGGTTCCAAATCTTATACCCATTTAGACCATCCTTATACCCAATAAAGATGCACCTTTCAGGTTTACTATCCAACTTGGTTCATTTCTCCTTTGGAACATGTACATATGCATCACATCAAAACACCCTCAAATGTGAAAGAGAGGGTTTCTTACCAATCCATACTTCTTGTGGAGTCTTATCCTCCAATGCTAATGAAGGTGACCTGTTGACCAAGTAACATGCAGTATCCACCGCCTCTGCCCAGAATTCTTGTCCTAACCCTGCACCACTGAGCATGCTTCTTTCCCTTTCCATCAACATCTTATTCATTCTTTCTGAAACTCCATTTTTCTAAGGTGTATATGGAGAAGTATTCTGTCGTGCTATACCACACTTCTTACAGAATTCTTCAAATTTGTTGCTACAAAACTCTCCACCATTATCTATCCTCAGCACCTTTATCTTCTTCTCTCTCTGATTTTCCATGAGAGCCTTAAATTCTTTAAGCTTGTCAAAGGCTTTAGATTTCTTCTTAAGGAAATATATCCATGTATTCCTTGAGAATTCATCTATAAATGATACATAGTACATAGACTTACCTAGTGATGGAACCTTCACAGGTCCAAACACATCACTGTGCACAAGTTCTAATATCTGTTTTTCCCTCTTACTACCGTAGGGGAAACTCACCTACTTTTGCTTCCCATATACACAATTTTCACAGAAATCAAAATCCAGAGAGCTATTACTCATACCTTCTACCATACCTTTACCATGAAGTCTTCGAAGGCCCTTCTCTCCAATATGTCCAAGCCTTTGATGCCACAACATGGTCTTCTCGCCATAGACCACTATATTTTCTACTCCACTTTCAGGAACCACAAAATTGTTGCACCCATCAATAATAGTGCTACCCTGTAGCTTGTACAGAGTTCCAAATCGAACTCCCTGCAGCAATACCAGTGCTCCCCAAACCATTTTGCAGGTATCCTTCTCGAACACTATTTTTACACCTGCATCATCCAACTTGCTTATAATAATCAGATTTTTGGCTAATGCAGGGATATGTAGAACACCTAGAATCATTCTAACCCTTCCACTTTGCAACTTCAACTTTACTTTTCCGCAACCAATGACTCTAGCCTTCACATCATCCCCTAAGAAGACATCACCACCATTGTATTTCTCATACTCGTAGAACCACTCTATATGGGGAGTGAAGTGAAAGGATGCACCTAAGTCAATAACCCATGCCTCATGATCTACATGTGTACTTGAAGAAGAAAAGTACACATCCCCAGCTTCAACTGAGGCGGTTTTTGCCTCTGCAAAAGGAACATCATCAGATTCCTTTCCTTTGTCAGGAGTTTTAGATTTGCAGTCCCTTTTGAAGTGGCCTTCATTTCCGCATTTCCAGCGCACCACCTTTATAGGTTTTCCTGGAGATTTAGATCTCCCTCTAGATTTAGATCTCCCACTCGATGACTTATTTTTGTTTATGTTCTAGGACCGTCCTCGTACAGACAAGGCATAACCATTCTATCTCTCCATATTTTTCCATCTCATCTCCTCCGTTAGCAAGGATGAGACTATTTCATCAAACTGCAAGGAAAATGCATTGTTACCTATTGCAATAACCAGACTATCCCACGAATCTGGTAGAGAACACAAAAAAATAATGCACTTATCTTCATCTGAAATTTTAATATCAATAGATGTTAACTGACTTACCACGGTATTAAATGCGTTCAAATGCTCTGTCACCAAGTCTCCATCTTTCATCCTCAGGTTATACAACTTTCTCCTCAGGAACAGTTTATTCACCAGAGACTTAGATTGGTACAAAGTCCCTAACTTGTCCCACAAAGCCTTCACCGTAGCTCCCCAGATACATTCAACAATACTGAATCTGAGACACACAATCGTATTGTGCTCTTTGGCTTCCAATCCAACTTCTTCCATTCTTCATCGGACACTCCCATTGGTTTAGTACCCGAATCTACCGCGATACACTGATCTTTTTCCACCAATAGATCCTCCATATTGAGTTTCCACAACTCAAAACTTTGACCATTAAATTTCTCGATCTCTATCTTTCCATTGCTCGCAATCTTCTTTCACCACTAGAATCGATCTTGCAGATCTCCCACTGACTAGGGTCTACCACAGGCCCGAGCGAAACCCCTCAGTAACAAAGGCGTCCCCTTGAAGCCAAAATAGCACTAATACCAAATCTAGGTTTTAACCCCGTACATAAATTACCTGCATACGAATTCTAAAACACAAAATAAACAATGTGAGAGAATAACACATAAAACACATATACGTAGAGACTTCCCCTGGATCCCAAAACCGAGACTACCAGCTTGAATTTTCATTATGTTCCTTTCAATGTTATAATACATATTTATATATGCCAAAGCATCCAATACCATGGACTGAAAACCATCGCATCCAAAAAAAATGTGCGAAAAGCATGCACAAAACCATAGGTGGGTCCACCTAACCTAACATAGGGTCCAAAACCAAAATTTTCTGGGGTGCTACCCTGGACCCCATAAAGTGAGGTTATGGGTACATGTCAAACCCCCTGTGACCCCCCCGCTACATAACCGGTGCAACTAAGGGGGGCTCCGCCTCCCCTCTAACCCCCTGGTTAACTATGTGGGCTAGTCGTGGAAAGAATATAACACAACCCAACATAGGGCTCAATTTTTTTAGTGGAAACGAATGAGAAAGAAGAAACAGCTATAGAGGGACCTATTTTGATAAGCATAAATTCTTGATTCGCTGAGAGACCTATTTTAATTTCAAGGAAGAAGTTCAACAATCTTCTGTTGCCTGAATAAAAGCACATTTCTTATAGCTATTCTAGGACATAAATATATTTTAGATCATCTTTACATTCCTGAATTTGAGATATGTTTAATTTATCTCTATTTCTCTAATTAAGTCATAGCTATTATTTTACAAAATTTTTATGTCAAGCAGTATTTAAACAGTTTACGAAGATGCAATAAGGGTTGTAATTTGAGGGGTTAAGTTGGAACTTGTATGAAGAAAGGTTGTACATTGATGTACGTTGTGCATGGTATTGAAAGGGGTGAATTTACAGTAATACAAAGAGCTTTGTTGCAGGATTCCTGTGTCAAGAAATTGGTGATGTACTTTCTCTTGTTAAATTGTTTATTCTCTCAGTTTTCCATATGTTTTATATCTTTATTGTTTTAAGAAGATTAAGGGCAGAATTTTCTTAATTGTACTTTGTTGTGGCTTGTAAACAATATCAATGTTTTATGTGTGATGTTAGATATAGAATTCATCTCAGTATGATCTATATTTAATTGAATATGAATCATATTCATCCTCTTCAGTCCACAAGCACTCTATAAGATCCAAAAGCTTGCCTATCCTACCTTGTTACAACTGCTCTGTTATTTTTCATTGATTACCTACAGTTTTATGACTCTATTCACAATGGGCTTTCCCCACACTTTTCAACCAATCCTTTGAAAAAACTCATCTTACACTCTCATAACTAGCCTAATATCTTGAAAAAAATCTAAATCAGATAGAGAGATCCCTCTCTAAAGCTAGAAGGGCTAGATCCCAGCTTCCAAAGTGGTTTTGTGGTTACTTCTGGGTTTCTATCCTCAGCCTAGGGAAATTACAAAGTGATAACAGAGTCATCAAGCAAACAATTTGTGTTGTTTTGAAATGAGTAGAAATATTTATGTTTGTTCATCAAAAGTGTGTTTGGTACCCTAAAGGAGGGCCAAATACTCTGCAACAACATGTTTGAAATGACCTTAGGTCTGCTACAACAAGGTTAAAATGCCTAATTTAATGCATAGAGAGGCATGAAAGGGCCTCAACCCTATCCTGCAGTTAGGGATGAGGGGCCTCAAGTGGGAGATAAAGAGGTCAAGATCCTTAGACCAAAGATAGAGGGAAGGCTAAAGTGAATTAGGCCAAGAAGGGTGTTAGCTAGTGTGGAAATGAGGCTATTGTTTTGTAATAAGGAGGCTTTCTAAGTAATTAATGAATTCTACTCATTAAAGAGGCTTGAAAATCAAGGTTAAAGGTTTATGTATGTAGTGAATTGAAGGACTAAATTGACTGTGAATAGCCGGGAGTACAAGGGATTAAAATGAGCCATCCCTATGATATTTTTTATGGAAATGAACAACTACAATAAAGCTAAAATGGAGATGATTCTCAGTTGAAAATAGAACTGAAAGGGCTATAAGAGAAGGAATTCAACCAAGAAGTAAGTAGATTGATTTGTCTTTGATTTTATTGGGTAGATTGAGGGTCAAAGGGAAATGACCTCAAAGCCCTCATTGCGTTTTTGTGCTCTAGTCCTATGCCTAGTGTAAAGGGACTATAATTCCTGGTATGGCGTCCCTAGGTTTTTATTATTGGTGAGCTAATAAAAAAAATTTGGGCCTATAATAATTGTGTAGTTTATCATTTCATTGTTGCTATATTTCCGCTATGCAAAGTTATTTTGTGTTGGGCTTTTCTAGTGTGTTGTGTTCCTAGCTAGGGCACATATGAGACCTAGAAGGTAAGGAAATTTCAATAGGGGTACCAACATTGATACTATGACTTAAAACTCTATTATGTGATGTACTTTTTATTTTTATTAATTAAAAAGAAATTAGAGCTAAAGGATGGGGGATATCCAATAGATTATGATGCCTTACAAGGAAAAAATTCCTTGATTTAATTTTCCCTTTTGATGAGATGGTTAATATTCCCAAGAAGCTTCTACCTAGAGGCTGTGATAATGGAGCATCAAGGTGTGATTATAAAAGAAAGAGGGAGGATGAATCAAGAATTTTTTCTTCCTTTAGCTTTTTAGACTATTTTGTTTTCTCTCTCATACATTATTTTCACCCTCACTCAGAAATTTGAATTGGAAAGAGAGTTGGTGGAAGAACCCAGAGAGGTTAAAATCTTGTGGCTAGTTAAGATTTGTGAGTGAAAACTTATGTGACAGGAAGTAAGCGTGTCACAACACTTTTTCTTTAGAGTATATGACTCTAAGGACTGGGAATAGTCATTTCTTTTTGTGGCACATAGAGCACTGGTGAAGGGAGGTCCAATGGATTACATTTATGAGAGAAGGAATCTTTTGTGCTATGCAAACCTACATGGTCCTTTTGTGAATATTGATGACCCTAGTTGAATATGGAAATGTAGAACACTAATTGTAAAGGAGAGTGGCCTTCACTTTTATGTTAAATATTTTATGAAATCTATGTGATAAATCCCTAAGTTTGGTTTTCTCACAAAGCATCAAGAATCTAACTCAAGGTGGTTGGTTGTGAGAGAGAATACAATGGAGTCATTCCTATGGTTTCTTTGACAATAGATCACACTTTTTTAGTTCTAGATTTGCTTTTCATTAATCATATAAGTATTTATGTGCTTAGTAAATCAAATTGATTAGTACAACAATATATATATGAAATTTTAATAGTTGAAATTGTTTATTCTTAGCAAGTTTTCTCTTTTTTAATGAGATATGCTTATGAAGAATAAACATGTGGAGGATATGAATTCTATTGCAAGTAAACTTCTTACGTTTTTTCTTAATTTTTGAGTAAATAAATTTAATTGATTTAGGGAATATTTTCTTCCAAGTAGAGATCATATTAATAAATTTTCAAATTTATGGGTAAAATGTGCATAGACACACCTTCCCTGTTAACTGGATGCTTCTTTTTCTTTAACTTTGTCTACAGGTTAGAAGTACCAAATTTTTCTAAGTTAAATAAATACAAGGTGCAAAAAAGAATATGTGGAATAGTTTTGGGGTCATTCTTGGAGTTTAAAGGTGGAACCCAAAATGTGATTTTTGGGTTAAACAAGTCATGTTGGCATTTTCACTATAAAATTTTTCTTGGAAGTTTCAAAGGCTGAAACTTGGACCATAGTGAGGGGAAATCTCACTAAAATTTTAGTTTAGTTTTTATATCTTGGCTTCCTATGTTTTTGGATATATGTTCTGTGGAATTTGAAATTATTGAGTGATTCTTCAAATACATTATCTAGGAAGTTTCACTATAACATTTCTTTGGAGAGGTTTCTGAGGCTCAAACTTGGATCAAAATGAAAAGAAATATTTTCAAACATCTGGTTCAATTTTTATATCTTGGTTCACTATGATTTTCGATATATTCTCTAAGGAATTCAAGTATATGGAATTCTCTTGAAATCGGGATTCAAATAGGTCAACATGGTATTTTCAATATAAATTTATTTATTTGAGGTTTCAAACCATGAAACTTAGAGGAGAAAAATAAGATATCTCAAGGTACCTATGGTAGAAGTTTAAAATATTGGTTCACTGTAATTTTAGAGATATTCCCTAATGATTGTGGGTCTCCAAATGCTCTTGAAATAAGAACTAGTTGATGTGTTAGCAAAGTACACAAAAAATGAAAAAAATTGATACCCCATGCCTTTAATCAATATTTAATGGGTTGGTTTTGAGAAAATATGACTTCCCATAGACATAATGAATGATTATTGGGTTGGTGTGTGAAGGAGTCGTATTGGAGTTAAAGTTTAACACTGAAACTACATGGGCTCGAGTATAGGAAAACATTTAAGTTTTAAATTCATATCTATGCATACATGCATACTTATGTGAAATTATTTTGTTGTATATATGAATACACTAATATTAATTAAAGATTGACTAGAGTTTGATTCATCAAAATAAACATGTAGGATGCTATATGCTTGGAACAAACACATCAAAGGTAATAGACATGTTTTATTGTTGTGATTTTAATGGTACTAATAGTTGTGTGTTATTTCAGCACATAAGAAGACTTTCCAATAGTGAAAAGAATAAGGAGGATGTCCAATAGAAAGGATTAGCTTATTACTAAAAATATATCCTTTGAGAAAAAGGGGAGAGAAGAGGGAACATTTTTGTAAAATCCTTGCTTGTCTTTTTTTTTTTGTAAAATTAATTATGACTGTGTATGCCAGTGTGAAACCTATAATTGGTTGAGTCAAATTCCTATCAACATTTGAAAAAAAAAAAAAATATAAATTTTTATTATGGATTGAATAAAGGGAAAAATGGATCCAATGTCTTAATGGGTGATCAACTTGTGTGCCTTTACCATGAACCTAGCCAAATTAAATACTAAAGTCAATATTATTAATTAGGTTGATATATTTTGTATATCATGTGATTAGGGAAGAGCTAATCGATTGTAAATTAGTTGTGTGATTAGATCAGGGAAATGGAAGCATAAGGTGTCAACTATTTCCCTAGTAGGAAGAAGATCTAAGTGAGAAATCTCTCACATTCATGAAGGGAAACATAGGAAAAATGTAAAACCACACGTAGAAAAGAGACATGGAGGTATTCTTTTCTCTAGTGATAGTTGGTCTTTTATCATTGGTCACGTGAGAGAGGTTCCTCTCTCTCCCTCTCTTTCTATCAGTTCTAGTGTGTCAAATTTCTATCATTATACTAGGGGACAAAGGCCATTCAAGATCACTTGTGGACTCCCTAGAGCTATGGAACAATGATAGTAGAAAATAAAGTAATTATGGAGCTAATTGTTGAATGTTATGGTTGATTTGAATTTCTATGAAATTGGGTGATATTCCCCATGAATTGTTTTAGGCCACTAAACTATGTGTCTAATATTGACTGTGTTGGGGCCGCAGAGTCATAATATGGTGTGTTATAGTGTACATCGTCAGAACATCTAAGCTTGATCTAAGATTTTTTATTGGTTTTGACTTACTATTAAAAATCTATGTATGAAATCACCTATGTTTATTTATTCTTGCTGAAGATATCTTCATGTTCTTTAGATTTACTGTTCATGCATTTTCGTTCTTGGTTTCAAACTTCAACAAGAAAAATATAAATTATGAAAAGTTGCAACAAATTAAATGAAATATTAATGCATGTTTATTGTAAATGTTCTTTTGTTAAATGAATATATGAATTCTGCCTTAAATTGTGCTACTATTATTTGTGTTTAATTCATATTTAAGTTCATGCAACTCTACTTTACCCATAAAAGTTGTTACAAGAAAATAAAGAAACATGAAGAATCATTTTCAGCGATTCTAATCAAATTCTTGATCTTTGTTAATATACCTCTATCTTTGTTATAATGAAGTGAAAATTACTCATAAGCTAGCTGATATTTGTTACACATTTCTAAAATATGGACATATCATGCATTCTAACATTAATCATGAATTTTCTTCAAGAAAGTACAAATTACAATGAATAAATTCCATTCAAATCAAATCTCAATTTGTGTTTGAAAGTTTCAATTTCTTTTACGAATCTGGGTAAATGAAAATTTCCACTTGTTTTTAGTTAGAGCATTCATGAGATTTTCGTTTGACTTAAAGAAATAAAAAGGGTTTGAAGAAGGGGAAAATTGGAGAACAAATATTAACAAACCTAAATGAGAAAATAAGAATTCATTTGAACATGTTAAAATCATATGGGTAGATGAGCAATTAAGAATTCATCCACAAGACAACAAATTATTTTGAATTTTACAATTTCATAAAAACCCATGTAAAACTCATAAAAGAAGCCAAGATACTTTTCAATAACCTTGATAAAATTTGCAAAAAATAAATCAAACTATCATATTGATTCGAGATTTACTTTAATTAACAATCCCATTTCAACTTCATAACAAATTAGGTTTACAACATAATTTTCCATGAAAAATCCTTGAAATTGTATTACTATGGTGGAAAATTAAAAGTACAAAGATGGGTTCTTATAGTTACAAGAGAAATACGAATTGATAGCCCAAAAATCACTTCAGAATTCATCCTTAGATAGCTTCAAAAGTCCCAGCAAATTCTAGAAACAACTGACAAAGATTTTCCTACACCAGAAAATTTCTCCCTTAATTACATCCAAATGAGGTCTATATATGGGCACTCAGCATTCAATACCCTAGCCCTAAACCACTAGTGGTATTCAAAAACCACTAGGAATCCTTTATAGAATTAAAGTTATCTTATAACAAACTTCCTCTAGAAGTTTCTAGAAAAATATGCTACTTGTAGGGCGGGCCACATTTCATTTGGTTGTATGCTTGATATTCTTCTCTCTACCTGAGTGTTGGCTGGACTGGTCAGTACCTTGGCTGGGTTGTCAATGGCTTTAGTCGTACCAATTCTAGTTCTGATGGTTGAGGTTGTTTTTGCTGCTATGGTGGAGGTATTGAACTAGAATATACCTTTGTTTATGGTGCCTGTGGCACTGGTGTATATCCCCTCTAAATGACTTATTTGTACAAATCCATCACACCTTTCTATTACTTTCCCAAAGGGATGTCACACAAATATGCATCCAAAATTGTACATTCCAATTTTGTGACTTGTTGAAAGTGCTGCATACCACCAACATACAAGGGATATCCCCAATATGAGGTCCTAATTAGACTTCGCATCGTTTGGTGTAGGAGTCCCATCCGGAAATATGGTCTGATTGTTGTTTACTTAAAATTATTCCTTGGCTTAAGTAGTCAGCACGAGAGAGAAGTGAACATGTGCTTTTGAATGAGAAAGGGAGTGTGCCTTGTGAAATGTTCAATTGTAGATGTATCAAGGTTCTACAAGGGAGATAAAGTGAGCCTCTAAAAGATAACTAATATTACTAATCTAATGGAGACACACACACACATAAACAAGAAAGAACCATTAGATTTCAAGTGAAATAGTTCACATATATGCGGTGATCATTGAATCATGACAACACATCTCCAACTACTTAAGCACCAAAGCCACTGATATAGTTCATTTCCTTTAGTGCATATGAAAGGAAATATAAACTGCAAACATTTGAAGAATAGTCCCAAAACATCTACGATTCATGCATGAAAATGTGTTGGCCGAAAGGCTTCAAGTATTAAGCAAAAGTTCCAAGATACATGATTATAATGAACACCAGTAGCTCCAATAGTGGAGAGTTAGAGCCACTACTTGCTCCCCAAAAGTAATATCTTTACCTCTCTAATGCCTATGGTTACAGAAGCCAAGGTTAAAATTCCTTTTCTTGAGAAATGAGGATCATTTTATAACTTGATTCATGACTTTTCATATTCTCATGATTCTTGGCTCTCCAACATCTAATGACCTTTGGACTTCTATAACTTTTGGACTTCCAAATGACTTTTGGAATTATATATGACTCTTGGAATTACATGTCTTCTGGACTTCTATACCTGGCTCTTTTGTCCATACATGACTCTTAGACTTCCACATTTTGGTGTTTACAATGATTACAGTATTACATCATAATTTCCACATCATCATGTGATGAGGATGTGGCAAGTCACTATCATTGATGTTTAGGAATCATAGTAGTTGATGGTATGGACTTTCTTCAATAGGTCACATGGCTTCCACTTGTGCCTTTGAACTTTCATGTCATTGATGTCTTATTCTCCAAAGGGACTTTGATCTTATGGATTCTTTAAGTTTCTTCAATCATCAAGAATTCAGTGTGTTCTTTGTTCTCGAATGCTTCCTTTAACTTCCTCTTTTCCTGATCTTCTTCATACATGCTTTTTGTACTATTCTTTAAATGCTTGTAGCTTCAACTACTCATGACAAGAAAAAATCACCCTAGAAAATCTCACATTTTAACACTTTTCATGCATATTTCCTATTCATGACTCAATAGTGCACTTGGGAGGATCAAGGAAAACTTTTGGGTGTAAGGTCACACTTTGAAAGGCTGAAGGGATGAAGAGATGAAGATTTAGGGCTTCAGGATGCACTCATGCACTCAACAGGAGGGAGAAAAACTTAAGGGAGGGCGCAGGGCATAGGTCTGAAGGCCAAAGGAGGATTATTGAAGCTTCCCAAGTGCATTTTTGTAGTGCCCCACTCTAGTTGACTGAAAGTGATATGAAATTAACATTTATTTAGCCCTAAGGCCCGCACTTTATTATTTGAGGACCTAAGGTTGAGGATCTAGACACATGATTCTATTATTAATGGTCGTGGCATTAGTGGTTGTGATGTTTATGTATGTTCTCCATTGATATTATGATGATGATAGAATTAATGGCTATGTATTTTCTCTATTGGTATTATGATGATTGTATCATTAATGGTTATGCATGTTCTCTATTGATATTATGATGATTGTAGCATAAATGGTTATGTTTGTTGTCTATTGAAATTGTGATGATAATAGGAGTAAAGGATATGTATGCTCTCTATTGATATCATCATGATGATAGCCTTGATGGATAGGTATGTTTTCTATGGATGTTATGATGATGATAGCTTTGATGGATATTTATGTCTCCATTGATGTTATGATGATGATGACCATGATGGATGTGTCCCTTATGTTAGCTACTTACATTAGTTCTGGTTCACAATGAAAAATGATGTGAATGAGTAGGTGATGTTGATGATGCTATTATGAAAATGACTAACACTAACAAAATTTGTTACTGATGATTATTGAGTATGACAGGAAACCACCAGAGGCACTGGCATATGATGACTTAGTGACACCTGATTTGATGAAAACTAATATTTTGTCTTTGAAATTCTAAGTCAATTTTGAAACAGGCTATATATGTATATATATATTTTGATTATATGTTAATGGTTGCAGGCACAAATTAGTTGCTTGGTTGAATGACTCACATATGGGTGATGGGGTTGTACAATTGGATAGAACTGCATGGGAGGGCTGGAATAGTGTCCCTGATCGCACTTGCTAGCACTCCCTCCAAGACTTGGGTTGGAAAGGTTGAAACACCTTCACCTTGAAGATCACGATGTAATGTGGGAAGGTCCCAAATTTGTGTCACTCATGAGGATTTTACTGGGGGGTGTGCATCAAGGTGGATTCCTTGATCCCTAACACCATTAGTCTCACTATGGCAGGCGACATAATAGATGAGAGTGGTATGTTTCATTGCATCTATATTTTCCCCTCGTAGCCACTGGATGCTTAAAGGGAAAGTGGCATGGCACCCTTGGCACTTAAAGGGAATTTTTTGAAGGGAATGACCAACTTGGCACCCTTGGAATCACAAATAAGCTACTAAGCATGGCACCCTTGGAACTTCAAGTGAAGTTCTTGAAGGGCACGACCAACTTGGCACCCTTGGAATCATTAATAAATATAATCAAGATACGAAAACCCTGTAAATTCATATCAAGTGGTAAATGATGTTAGAAATGATGTAATTAAATCAAAAATAAAATTTGGGTTAAGGGGATCATAGGAAGAAATAAAATATTTTACCTTGAAAACTCTACCCTTTCCACGTTGGAAAATATTAGGTAGATAATGTACATAAGTAACTTAATTAGGTAAAAGGGGGAAAAAGGGACATAGATGTAAGTATAAAGATTAATCATAAAATAGTTAAAATTGATTAAGAGAAGAGGGTGGTGAATTAGAAATAAGATTAATAAAATAAATTTTAGATAAATTTAGAGAACCTCCATGTGGCAACAACAAACATAAGAATATCCATCTAAGAGGCAAATTGCATTAAATTAGGAAGCAGTTAGGGGATCAAATATAAGACTTATCAGTTGACTTTAGTAATGAACACAATTTAAGGAGTAGAAAAGGGGGATCAAGAGGCAACTTGGAGAAGCAATAGGAAGTCTTATTAGGGTGAGGAAAAATATAATTCTAAATTTAAATTTAAGTAAATAATTTTGGATATCCTTGGTGGGAGAGTGACACATGGGTGGGTGAATAATGAAACTATTGGATTAACAAAAATAATTAATTATGCATGAAATTCCAAGTGTTACCTATGAATACTCCCATAAAAGAAGGGTTAAGCCATGGGAGAAATGACCTTTTTTTTTAACCCTATTGTTTGATGGATGAGACTATGTCAGAGTAGTGAATACGAGCTATAGTGAGTTTGGTGAGGTAGAGAACTTTAGAGAGGGGACTCTTGAGCCAAGGAGTGCTCTCCCTACCAGCCAATACATTTCCTCCATTGTACAACTTAATTGTAGCTTGGGGGTCCACAGGGAAGGAGAGTACCCAAGGAGTAGGCTGGAAGGTCAACCAGTGGGTCACTGCATTCGGATTAAGCACATGAACATTCACATTTGGAGGCGAATGAAAACAAAGGAGTGGAAGTAGCGGCAAGTCAAGATTGAATCTTGTCTCCTAGTGAATGGTACCTATTTTATTATAATGTTATTTTACATGACTTCATTATGACTTTAGTTAGCAACATGTAAAATAGATGATATGTGTAATGCAGTGAATTTCAAGGATTTAGTATAGAAGTGCTTTATATTTTTTGAGTTCCCAATGCTAGCTTATTATGGTTGTATTCTTAATTTAAAAATAAAATAAAAAATAAAAAAATAAAAACTATAAGGTTGGTACCTAAAGTTTTGCACTCAATGGAGACAACAAAGGCCCAAGGTGCAAAGTTGAAGGCTGAAGAGAAACGCTTCAGAGCTTCAAGGTGTGCTCATGCACTCAAGAAGGGAAACAAGGGCGTAGGGCACAATGCCAAATGATGAAGGATGAGGTTTCAGGGCTTCATGGTGCGATCATGCACTCGAGAGGACCAAGGAGGGTAGAGGGAACATTTACGAAAGATGAATCAGTTAGGATTAAAATCTTTGGGGTGCACTCTTGTGCTCAAGAATGGTGTAGTTCTTCAAGTCAAAGGAGTGCGCATAAAGGAAGACTTGTTTCTTCAAGGTGCGATTTGGATTAAGGAAGGGGAATGATTCTTTAGGTGTGTGCTATGCAGTCTTGCAGGGTGCAAGGAACACTTTCTAACAAAGAAGGATTACTTATCAAAGCTTAAGAGTGTGCTCCTGCGCTCCTTTCCTTAATGGGTTCATCTTGCAACCAAATTTTGTCTAAGTCTCGTGGATGAAAAAAGGGGTGAACAAAATGAGTTTAGAGATAAAATAAAGTGTGACACATACAATAAGATTTATAAAGGCTTGAATAATGATAAATAAGCATCAAACACTAGTTTACATACGCTCCCGAAGTACAACAAACAAAGTGTGTGCAACTGCGTCAAAAAGTGTGATTTTGCGACAAACAAAGGTGTCATGAACATGAAATGAATTAAAGATATATAATAAATGAGACAACACTTAGGAATGATTAAGAACTCTTCAAACATATGGAATGAATTGAAACAACATTGGAGGACCAAGGTGACACTAGATGTGACAGTTAGGTAGGCTCCAAAATTTGAATGTAGTGAAATTTTTTAGAATGTTGTAGTAGCAACAACATGATTTTTTCATAGTCCTCTTTACGAAGCTCATAGTCCACTTTACCTAGATCTTTAAATAAGTTCCTTAACACATAAAAACCTCAAAATAGTATTCGTATAGATTCACAATGTCATTTCCCTGTAGCGGATAATCCTCCTTGCCAAAGCCTTTTTAATATTCCTTAATATCATTAAGGCTCTTTAGGAGTAATTATTTAGAATATACATCTTGACTCCCATCGAATAATAATGGGAATTTATTCTTGGTGTGTTTTTAAAATTTATTTCCAAAACCTTACACTTCACTTGATAGTGCCTCTGCTCTGTTTTCCACGAATTCTACCAACTTTTGTTTTCTCTTCATCTAGTTGGCACTTGCAATCCACTTTGATATATCATTTTTTCTTGGACCGGCTCTTCCTCTGGAATATGGTTAAGTAAATTTACAATCACTCCAAACTTGGTGGGAGATATATGATAATAGTATTAATGGAATTTATTTCCTTGCAGGCCATTCTAACAACTTCTATCTTCTCTTGAACTAACTCCAGGTGACCCCAATGTTTGTCTACCTCTTCATGATCTTATCCTAGATAATCCTTTTAGAAGAATTGAAAGTATACTTTATTAGATGCTTTCTCCTCAAGAATTATAATACGTCATCAAATTTCTCCCTATATTCCTTTTCTTGGTACATTTCTATCTTGGTACTCTCAAGATCTTCTTCCTTCTTCACTTTCAGTTCTTGCTCTCAACTTGAGAGAAGAGCTTGTAGCCTATTTGCATACTTTGACAGTGTCAAAGATTCTACCTGCCTAATTAGCACATCTCGAGTTTGTTGATACCGTGGATTCTCACATGTCTTCTCTTCCATTCTCTGATTCCCTAGACATGTTCCTCCAGTAGCATTATTCGGTCCTTGTATTCTTTATTCTTTATGAGAGCCTCATACAACTTAATACTTAGATAATGGATATATTTCTCTACTGCTGCTAAAGCAATTGTTTTCATAGTATGTGCATCCAGAATATTGAGTTTTTTTTTTCATTGAGGCCATATCTTTGTCCTTTTCCTCCAATACTTCCTTATATTTCTGAAAATACTTAGGGAACATGGCTAGGTGTGAGATTTTGTCCTCTAGGGTTTTAATTCTTATATTATTGACCTTAAATCCTCTCATATTTCAATTGGTTACTAGCCTTGGTATATAGATCTTGCATATTTTTGTCCATAACATTTTTCTATGTACCATGTGGGTAACTTGCAAATTTAAATCCATGATATCACTATAAAAAATGTGATCCGCAAGAAAGGACAATTAATGTGCTTGATAATATAATATGGATCTTGCGGTCTCCACTTTGGATTGCAACACTTCCAACTTGAAAATGTCTTTTTCATAATCCAATGCGCTCATAAGCTGCATCAGAGGAAGTGGATGATTCTCCACTATTATGATGTCTCTCTTCCTCTCCGCCTCCTTGGCTATCTCCTAGAATTTTTCTACTATTGACACATGTCCAAGATTGGACACCTCTCTTGACTTTGTTGCCTATGATCCTAACATAGTAGAGGGCGAGGTCTCCATGGTGAATGCTTGTTTTGTCATATTTTCTCACTAATTGTTGTATAGTATCAGATCCTATGACTTTGTCTCATCATCATCTTCATCATCTTCATATCCTACTACTTTACCTGCCTTGGATTTCTTTGATCTAGGCTGCTCCCCTTCATCAAACTCCATGGGTTCTGAAATGCGTCATTTCTTGTCAGAGGGGTGAGAAAAGTATGACTCAGAAAGATGTAGGATGGCCCAAAATTCTTCAGAAGTAGATCTGTTTGCACAATCTCCTAATATGGGATTCAGATCATGTTTTTGGTTTTCTTGATCCTTATATTTTATCCATTCAAAAATTGTATTTTGGGGATCATATTTCCAAGCTCCAATTTGTGGGCAATTGAAGCCCTCTAATATCTTCTCCACAAGCTCCAAGGCATTCCTTGAATTAACACAAAATGGTCCCACCTTGTGAGGAAGGTTTAAAGTGGTTATTATCACTAAAAAACATCAGTTTAATGTACTCCAATAAAACAATGTGAGGAATCAAGAATATGGGTAATTGGTATGGATGACCTTCAAACCCATATAGTTTGATGACTGTGTAGTCTTTGAAAACATACCAATCACCAACTCAGGTATCCAGGGTAAACTGTATCTTTTCCTCAAGGAAAGGACAGACTCTAGGCATCTACTGACCATTCAAAAGAGCATACATAACTGATATAAAATAGGAAATATAATCAAAGAAACCATAATTTATTTTTGGATTTCAAACCATTGGTAGACACTTGTAAACTAGTAACAAGGAATTTTGCCCATCTACCATTACGAGCACCAAGTGCTCCAAGTAAGAATATTGTTGATGAATGAATAAATGGACTAGATATGATTGGTATCAAAAGGAATTTCCTTCTCCAAAATCTATCATCTAGGAGTAAATTTCATTTGACAGAAACTGCAAGAAATCAAATTTGGTGTCATCCATGGTGGTCAGATGACACAAGGAGACTAGGAGACCTAAACTTGTCTTGATTATATAGACATCAGTGTCAAGGCCAACAACTTGGGAAACCATGAAAAAAAATAAATTTGACATGGAATCAAAAGCTATGACATGATAAGGAAGGTGACCAATGAGGGGTGATGAGCCCTATCAATAGGTACATTTTGAAGATCATTATGCCATCCTCTAGCCTTAAGACTATCATTCTCTCACATTAACTCACATTTTTTGTTATATTATGCTTAGCAAGAGGAGTAAGAGGAGTTTTTCATAGTATGTGACCTAATTGGGTTTAATTGCAGGAAAAAGAAGCAGTTTTTAGGCTAATACTATGCAGGGGCTTGATGGAGAGAACTAGGAGAGAATCTAGGGGTTTTTCCACCTCCTTAATGTTGGAAATAATACTGAGAGGGGGGGGGGTGTGAATCAATATTATCAAACTCTTATCAATTTATACAAATATTTTCAAATCTGACAATTGAAACTTGCATATACCTTCCAAACTTATAATTTTAATTTATTCTTTAGATGTTTGTCGTTAATCTGTATGTGAGAACCATAGAATAATGAGCAGGAACACAAAATAGACAGTCACACCAAGGAACACAAGATGTAAGGTGGAAAGCCAATGTGGGTGAAAACCACCTGCTGCAATATGTCTCTATCTTCTTTCAATTAGAAACTTCTTCTTACAATGATTTTGTACTGGTGCAATCTTTTACCAGTACGCAGGCTGCAACTTGCAGAGAGCTACAGCCCTCTCTTGTTTTCCAGCTTCTTCTGTAAGGGAGCTACAACCCCCTTAGCTCTTGTACTAGTTGAAATACTAGTACGTAGGTGCTGACCTACAGAAGGCTACTACCTTCTTTATCCTTCCAGGGACCACGTTTCATCAATTTTCAAACTGGATCCAAAACATCATGTACATGTGCATCACCCAATCTCCTTTAAACAAATAACTTCTCAAAATGCAGTGACCAGAAAATAACACCAGTAACCAGACACCAATTTAAACCTAGATCTCTACAGAAATAGATAAAATACAGCTAAAATATATTTCAAGAAAGGTCTGCAACTTCACCGAAGGAAACCTGTGGATATCCGCACTTCTGCCGTGACAAGTCTGCGCAACTCCGCACCTGCTTCTTCTCTGGTTCTGCGCACCTCCGCACTGCACCGTTGCCGCTCTCTTCAATAGATCTGACTTATAATGCTCTGGTTTCTCCTTGATTCAGATTCAACTATGTATCACCAACCGATTATCAGAAATTCAGATCTTTCTCTTCTTAAGATTTTTAGCACTTGTGATTAGCCAAATGATCTCCTTTCCTTTTTATAGGCTCGGCCTCACTCGAAACCATGGACCAAAACCATTAAGAAACAATACCACAAACCCAATACTTGGGTTCAATACTTTTGGATGCAATACCATGGACCAAAACCATAGGATCAAAAACTGTCGGACTAATAACATGAACCAACCATAAGATTTCCCATGTGCGTGCGCTTTTCTCTGCATGAAAGTGCGTGAACTTTTCTCTGCATGAAAGGAACTTTTCTCTACATAAAAGTGCGTGAACTTTGCTGCACTATAATTTATCATCTGAGATGAGTGGGTTGCCATCAAGTACAACATATGTA
>APFE030823285.1:7097-18389 GCA_000404065.3 Pinus taeda | reverse complement strand
AGCTTCAGAGTTGTAGCCAGAGACAAAGATGCCTGAACATGCCTTCAGTTGGCGATGTGGGACACTTCCTCTAGCAGAAGACTTCAGCTTCTTGCCAGTTTTGGAAGAGTTTCGGAGACAAAATTGAGAACGCTTCCTCTAGCAGAAGAATCTAGCTTCTTGCCAGTTTTGGAAGAGTTCCAGGAATTGCATAAGCATTCCAGAGTTGTTGGTCATCCTTAAACCATCACAGGTTGAGACTTCCCATTTTACAGGTTGAAGTTTTACCTTTTATGCGGGGTGAGACCTCCCTTTTATGGTTGAAGGTTTCCCTCTTTAAAACAATAGGATCACTTCCTCTAGCAGAAGACTTCAGCTTCTTGCTAGTTTTTTAAGAGTTCCGGGAACTGCACTAAGCGTTCCAGTGTTGGTGGCTATCCTTAAACCACCGCCCTTTATACCAACATTTCATAGAGCACATTCAGCCTAATGCTGCCATGCATATTTGCACATTTTTGTATTACAACTCTTTTCTTGGAATCATAAATAACCCTTCGGATTAAGGGGGGGAATGTTGGACACCTAATCCTAAAGGGTTAGCGTGGAAGCCGAATGGACAAAGCAGTCCAAGAGACCTTGGGATGTGAATCCCAACGGTCATCAAATGTACTATAAATGTATATCAGATTGTTAATAAAATTGTATCGCATGCTTTATCTTTCCTATTGTTTTGGCTGTCCATGTCTGTTTAACAATAGATGTAAAGAATACGGGATTTCTTTGAATCCAGCTAAGTCTGTTTTTGGAGTAACAAAAGGGAAATTACTTGGCCATATCATTTCTAAGGATGGAATCAAGATTGATCTTGAAAGCATTGAAGCAATCCAAAAGATTCCTCTTCCTCATAATCTTAAATCCCTTTAGTCTTTCCTTGGAAAGACAAATTTTCTTAGAAGGTTTATTCCAAATTACGTAGAAATAGCTAAGCATATTCAGGGTCTTCTAAAGAAAGATGCAAAATTTGTTTGGCAAGAAGATGGCAAAAAGGCTTTTCAAGAAATCAAATGTACTATTGCAAGAGCTCCTGTCTTAGTTAGTCCCGATTATTCCAAGGATTTTATGACTTTTTCTTTCGCTTCCGAAGATACCATTGATGGTGTCCTATTACAAAAGAATAAAGATGGTCACATGCAGCCTATTGTTTTCATGAGTAGAGCGCTTCAAAATTCTGAATTGAAGTACAATACCATGGAAAAGCAAGCTTATGCCCTAGTCAAGTCTCTTAAGCACTTCAAAACTTATGTGGGTTATTCTAAAATCATTGCTTTCGTCCCACATTCTGTTGTTAAAGATATATTAACTTAAATCGATTGCTTAGGGACTCGCGCTAGGTGGGTTACTAAAATACAAGAATATGATTTAGAGATCAAACCCACCAAGCTAGTCAAAGGCCAAGGTTTGGCTCAAATGTTCACTAAAGGTAACAAAAAGACTCTTGGTTTATTTTGTCTTAGCGATCTATCTCTGCCTGAGTTGCAAAGATTAGGAGAGCATGAGTGGTACAAGGACATAGTTTATTACTTGATGAATCTTGCATGTCCTAACCATTTAGCTGCTCATAAGAGAAGGGCTCTTAGATTAAAAGCCACTAAGTACTGCCTTATGAAGGATGACCTTGGATGGAGAAATCCTGAGGGCATAGTGCTTAGGTGTGTTGATGACATTGAGTCCAAGAAATTAATCTCTGAGTTTCATTCAGGATTTTGTGGTGGTCATTTTGCTGCTAGAACTACCGCCCACAAAATCCTGAGAGCTGGTTATTATTGGCCTTCATTTTTTCTGATGTGCATAAGTTTGTTAGAACTTGTCAAGCCTATCAACTTTTCACTGCGAAACAAAAGCTTGCTGCCCTGCCCCTACAACCTGTCATTGCAGAGGCACCTTTTCAGCATTGGAGTCTGGACTTCATAGGGAAGTTCCATGAAAATTCTAGCAATGGCTACTAATGGATTTTGACTGCTAGGGATTATTTCACTAAATGGGTCGAAGCCATTCCTGCTAAGAATGCCACTGAAAAGGTTATTATGGATTTCATTGAAAATAATATCATTACTAGATTTGGTGTCCCTGCTAAGATCACTACTGACAATGCCAAAGCTTTTAGTTCCTCAGAGTTTTCATCTTTTTGTTTCAAGTATGGCATTGTCTTATCTCATTCGTCAAATTACTATCCTCAGGGTAATGGTCTGGCCGAATCAAGTAACAAGAATCTCATAACCATTATCAAGAAGATAGTAGGAGATAATAAGAGACCATGGGATAGCAAAATCAAGTATTCTTTATGGGAAGATACAATCACTAGGAAGAAAGCTACTGGTAAATCTCCCTTTGAATTAGTTTATGGCTTGGATGTAACCTTACCTGTGCACTTGAAATTGCCAGTTTATCAGCTCCTTCAAAATTTTTCTACTAATAAAGATGTTGTTCAGAATAGAATAGATTAGATTGTGGAGTTAGATGAAGCTCGTAGGACATCTTTTGATGCAATATGTAAAAAATCAATCTAACATTAAGAAAAACTTTGATAAATCCTCTCGATCTAGATCTTTGCAGGTAGGAGATATGGTACTTCTTTGGGATCGCAAGAATGAAAAACTAGGAAAACATAAGAAGTTCGATGGTTTGTGGCTGGGACCATACATCATTCGAGATATAGCTGGACCAAACTCATTCCACTTGAGCAGATTGGATGGTGAACCACTTGATCTACCTGCGAATGGCCAAATGCTCAAGCTGTTCTTCAAAGATGATATCTGATGCCATAGTGCATCTTTTGTATTGTATTTCTAACCCCACTCCTTGTTATTTCAGCATTTTATTTATGTTTTAGGATTAGATTTACTTTCCTGGTTAATAAATGAAGAGCTTGTATCTTTCATGTGCTTAAATGTTATATGATGATTTTTGGATGCACGCTACTTATTTCTGTTGTGTTTGTGTGGATGCAAATTCTGGATTCTCACATTCCTGTAGTGCAGTAACGTGTCCCCAAGTAGAGCCAGATGTTGACCACTACGTGTCAACTTCCCATAGCAGTACACCCTCCTTTTCTTCGCAAAAAGGGTAGCGCTTGATTGACATGTCTGTGCCATTCGACAATCATTATCGTCTTGATCATATTATGTTGTAAACCTAGTTTGCATGTGTAAATTGTAAATAATCTTAGTAGAGCTGAGTCATATATGTAAATTGCCTAGGTGGACCTAATTTTCTAGTGATAATCTACGTTCCGGAAGGTTTTTTGTCTCACCGATCCATGATCGGCAGAGTTTTCCTTCAGCCTAACCCCAAAGCTGGAATGGATTTTGTCATTAGAATCTTAGGAGAATCCTAGTACGTTGATCTGCTAGATTATAGTTGTGTCACAGAACTGAGTGGTCTATGAGGGTCAATGTCAAATGGGTTTTCCCCCTTGAGATGTAAAATTGTAAAAGTCATGATGTAAAGTGTCTTGAGGGTTAGAAAATGTCTTAATCCCCTCATAAGTCCTAAGTCCTAGGTCCTAAGTGATTTTTCCAAAGGCTAAGTTCGAGGATCCATTTAAAAATAAAAATTAAAAGATGAAAAATAAAAATAAAAAGATATAAATTAATTAATTAATTAATTAAAAAAAATGAAAATTAAAAATAAATAAATAAATAAAACTAATAATAAAATCTAAAAAAATAATTAAAAAATAAAATAAAATCAAATCAAATAAAAACTTAAAAAATAATAAAATAATAATAGGCCAAATATTTTAGTAAATAAATGCAGAATTTCAATTTTTTAATGCATTTAAAATTTTTTTAAAGATGTTTTGATCCTCATCAACGGTCGAGATCATTTTGACATGGATCACTCGAACTGGCTGTTGGGAATTTTTCCTTTAAATAGGGTGCTAGGGGTCATTTGAGATCATTCGATCTGTAAGTCTTGTGCTGAAGAAATCTCTCTTGTAAACTTCTTCTGGTGCAAATAAAGAAAGACTTTGGGGTTGAAATCTTGCTGGTGTTACTCTCCTGAAGTGTTGTGCGTTGTTTTATTTTCTGCATAATTTTATTTTCAGCCAGTAGTAATAGCTTGATGTAGAGTATTGTTGAACATAGGTATCTTGTTCACTTACTAGGGTTTGAATGGTAATAGTATTTCTGAAATAATGGCAGGTATCTCCATTGCATCTAGAATCTAGTACTGTTTTTTCCCTCTTTATTGATGGTTGAAGTGAGCTTTGCAGGAAACCTTTATTGAGAAAATTAGTGGGCGTTTGGTGAAGTTCTCGACTGAACTAGCCAACTCCCGCAAAACATTTTCTTGTAGAGCCCAACTAGTTTCGATTCTGGGTCTGACATTTAAAGTTTATTTTTCTTTCTGAATTGCATGAGAGATTTCTGAAGTATCTCATAGTAAATCTAATATTCTGAAAATATTGTTGAGGGTTACTGACAAATCTGGCTATCGTAGAGTCACAAAGCTGTAAACATTGTAGCTGGTTTGTAGGGTTTTAGTTTTTTTATACATATCTTCTGGTGTTTTTCCTTTTCATTTACAGGTTGCAGGGTTTTCTAAAGACTTTCGAGGGTTTGATCACATTTTTTGTGGCAGGCAAAAGAAAAAAATTTGAAAATATTTTTAGGGCAGGCTGGATTGCTGCCATCACTCCTCACGTCCAACCCACAGTTGGTTCGAGCTTCTCCAAGTCTCACGCAAATCTTTCCTTCTGCTCTCTGCGTACCCTCTACTCAGAAACCGCTCATCAAAACACTCCTCACTGCTAAACAGTCCCATCTGCTATCCGTACCCATTTCTACCTGCATCCTTTGCCTATCAACCCATCCGCCGCCTCATTTTCCTCCACCCGTTCCTCTAACCTCCCATCGAACTCGCCTCACTACTCCCTCATTCTTCTCCCATTCCCCTCTGTCTGTTCCCATTCTCCAGCCCTCACATTGCAGTCACTGCGTCAACCATCGAGCCATTCCAGAAATCAAATTTCATACGCTCACCGTCCATTGCTCAGTGTCTTCACGCTCCGCCAAACCTGCAACTGCAAACAAATATATATATATATATATAATATATATATATATATATATATATATATATATAAAGCTTGTAAATAAAAACGTATCCCTCACGCGAAATCTGTTTCACATCAGGCCCACGCAGCTCCAATTATCTGCTCGTTCTCCACGTATCCGCGTTGCCCAAACTTGTGCTCTCCCCACGCGTCTAACCTGCTGCCACAATCACATTTTTCCTCCACGCAGTTTCAAATCTTGTTACTTGTCCAAAAAAAAGGGAAACGTGTGATCTCCTTCTGCAGCCGCCATCAAAATCTGCAGCAGCGTATTCGGCCCTCTACTTCACGCGTTATAAAGAGGATTAATAGGTTACGTCTGATTTTTTTTAGCATATAGTTTTTGTATTTTATTTTAAGTTTAGTTTTAGTTTATTTTTTTTATGAACTTTCCTTTGATCGTTCTATTTAGTTTTTATATAAATTAGCATTATATTTTGTTAGATGTCAGTTTAGTTTAGATTAGTTTTTAAGATTTATTTTTAATTTAACACATAGTTTAGCTTAGGGTTTGACTTTTGAATTAGATTTTCTTTAAAGTTTAGTTTTATTTCATAAAAAAGTAAAAAGTTTGAAAAGGGTCCCTTTTAAATAGATTTTAATTTTGATTATTTCCTAGTTTTAGATTTAATAAATTTTTACTTTAGTTTTAGATTTAGACTTAGGATTTAAGTTATTTTGTTTAGTTTTTCATTTAAAAATATAACAATAAAAAAATCATAAAAGTTAGAAAATATAAAGAAAAAGTTTTACTTTTAAGGTTTTAGTTCATTCTTTTTATTTAAGTCCTAAATTTAAAAAAAAAATATAAATATATATAATAATATATATAATATAATAAAATAAAAAAAGGTTTCCTTCAATTTAGTTTAGATTTTAGTATTGTTTAAATTTTAGATTTAAAGTCTCATTTATTTAGTATTTAGTTAGCTTAGTCTTATTTTATTTGAAAATATACAAATATTTTTTGGAAATATTTTGCCAGAATCAGCCTTGGCTCAAGGGGTTGTCATGTTTGTGAAATATCTTTTCTGCTGAGGCTAAAATTTTGATGTTGGATTAATATTTATCATTTCTTTATGTGGTTAAACATGCCTAAATGTTCAGTTGAAGATTAGCTACATGAATGTGATCTCTAGTTAGCATTTTACATGGTTGCTTAAAGCATTTAATCTTTCGAAATTTTAATTGTTGGAGTATTGTTAAGCCATTGAGCGTTTATTGATTATCTCACATTTGGTAAAACTTAATCTTTGTTTGAGTTATTTGATGGTAAACGATTGTTAATGAGTTTATATTTTTGCAGCATTTGATAAATAATCGTTTAATCATTTATTTCATAAGGCACTGGTCTATTAACTTAATAAAATTAAGTGCTTGTTTCCCCTCGTGTCTCCTAACCCAACTGGTCCCCAGTGGGTCATCCATTATCCCATAGGGTCTACCCCCTTTAGCCGCGGGAGACAGGCTTAAACGGAGAGATCGAGGATCAGGGTGATAACCCCCGGTCTGAGCGTTGTCATGACAATTTGTGCGACAAAAGGTACGTTATGTACAGGGTGAGTGGTTCACTTTCCCCTGTGATACCCCATGATGATATATGTGAGCATAGGTTACGTGGTTCACCTTCCCCTATGGCTAATGACATATGCATGGGATGAGTGGTTCACCTTCTCCTATGGCATATGAGCAAGATGAGTGGTTCACCTTCTCCTGCAGATGCCTTAGAATACATCCTACCCTTGCAGTCTGGAACTCTTGGGAAGTACCTCTCATTTGGCCAATGAGTCGAGAAAAGAGGATAGGGACCATAGCACTTCAAATTGACACATCATGTACTGTCGTACTCCCTATGTCTAGGATGCATGATGTTTAACAACTTGATTGCTCAAGGTCAAGTCTGATTGGGGTTCTACCCTTGGTTATGTGGACTGACTTTCATTAGTGGAGAGTAGTAATGTCTTGTGACTCACTCTCGATCGATCCTTCTTATTATCTATATCAATCTTCAGCAGAGACGAGATGAGATGCAGAGATAGTACATGATGATCTAGATGGCATGATGATGGATGCATATTGGCGGGTGGAACTCTCCCTAGTTGAAAGGGAGTGTTAAGATGTGCAACTAGGGCCAAATTCCACTTTGGGCATCTCATTTGAAGAAGATGGTTATTGGATTGAATTCCTCTTTTCGAGAGGACCAAACTGACCTAAGGATCACTAAATTTGGACAACGAAAAATATGTTTATGATATCAAGCCCACAAGTGTACAATTGGTCAAGGTTGGCTTGGGGTCAAGTTGGACAAATTAACCCTCTTCCATCACATATATATAGAAGAGACCTCCAACCTCATTTGACACATTCACAACACATCATTCTTCTCTCTCCTCATCTGATTGGGTTGTACAAACCACAGGCAGCCTGTTTCATCTCACACGTGCAAGTTTTTGCAGGGTAATTTGACTAGGCGTTGACTTTTTGTTTTAGCCATATTTGACTAGCATTGAGTGAGCACTGAGGCTCCTTTGATCTATTTTGACTGTGATTTTTGGAGGATTAATTCTGTTTGACCAAGCCACATTTATTGGCATAGAAATTGAGAAAATATGAACAAGTTGACATGCATTGACCATAGGCCTGAGGTGGCAGTTTGACCGTAGGGCTGAACTTTTGTTTGACGAAGTTTGACCGCTCCAAAGTTGATTGTTTTTGTTGTTTTCACTGTCAAGAGAGGTCGAGTTTCTCTCTCCTTTGACAGAGTCGTTTTGGAAGAGTTTGACTAGCCTTTGACCATTGTTAACTTTTTGGTTAGGGCAGAATTAGACTGCTATTGACTGAGGGCAGAATTGCAAATTTGACTGGGCTAGTTGTTTGGCATTTGGATAGTGGTATTGGATCATCAAATTGGCAAGTCAATTTTGACATTGACTTTGTATTATTGTACTCTCTCTCTCTATTGAACTAAGGGTTTTCCCCATCTTGGGGTTTTCCTTGGCTTGAGCAAAATTCTTGTGTTCTCTTGTCTTGGCTTGTCTTCTGCAGTTTATCGTTTATGCTCTATCTACAGTTACTGTCAATGTGAATTAATGGTTTATGTAATTGCAAGTGAAAATTAAGTGGAAATTATTATTGGTCAAATAAAAGGACATTGAAGTAATTGTTGCAAGCATAGAAGGTACCATTGCTATCTAAAATTAATAGTACAGGTTGTATAGTGCAGCGTCAGCAGTAGCACAGATGCAGCATCAGAGCTTTGCAATAGCTGGTGGGCAGTGGCAGGGACTCACAGTGGCCAGACACCAGCAGCATGTATGGAGGATGTTACAAAGACAGGGTGTTGTAGCAGCAATGCAACACTAGAGTTGGAAAGAACACCTTCCTCGCTAAGAGGGAGTGTTAGTTCTTGTAGCATTGGAGGTGTTCTAGTCTCCAAACCTTGTGGAGAGGCTAAAACACCAAAGTTCTCTAGAACCCAAAAAAATTTTCAAGAAAATCCACTTAGAAATGCCTTAATTAAGTTAATTCATTAGTAATTAATTTTTTCCTAAGTCTTAGGGAAAATGATTAATTAACAGCAATTAATTAAGGAAGGTGAGATTTCTCTAGAAACTCATAGGATCAAATAGGAAATGATCTCAGCCATCGATTAAGTCTTAATCTTGGTCATTGGAGTCCCAACTAGAGATTATAAGAAGAAGTCTATGGGTAGATGGAGAGGCACACTCGCAGAGCGAGTTTCCTTAGGCAGTTCAATTTTCAAGAGAACAACATTCTGCTAGAAGAGTTTGAACCAGAGATGGGACGTAGAGACAGAGAGGGGTAAGGACAGTGAGTTTAGACGACGTTTTCTAGTTTCGGAGAGTCAGCAACAAGAGGGTTGAGTTTCTTCAATGAGGCTGCGTAGGGAATGCATAGGAAGAGTTCAATTTAGATGGATTGAGGGTCAATTCAGTGGCAACTTGCTGGAGGCCAAGAGATTTTCGGGAGGGGCTAGAAAATCATTCTCAAAGGCTGACTTGGGCTAGATGACTTGATTAGAGCAGCTTCCATGCCAAGCGTGTGCGGGACTACGTAGCATTGGCATAGAAGCGGATGCAGGGCTTTCGTGGAGCCCAGTTGGTGCTAGTTTCAGAGTTGGATCAGTGTTGGGTGAGGCATAATCCGTCTCACTAATTTTGCAGCCACATTATCTTGTAGACGATAGCCAGTTTTTGGGCATCCAGTTGTACTCAGAATTTCTCACTATTGTGTAATAATAAAAAACCCTCAGTTGCTGCACCCGTTTTAGCACATTCAGTCTTTCTGGGCACTTTTGTTCAAAAACAACGGTGTCAATTTTTTTATGTGTATGTGCTAGCATATTTCTCAGTTCCTATTTTTGCTTCCGCAGTATTTTATTTGGTGAAGAAATTTCAGTGTGAATATTTCACTATTTTTCCGTAAACAAAATAAACTGCATAATTAATTTATTAGATAGAAGAAATATTTGCAGTTGTTGCATTTCAAAGAATTCTCACACTAGTCTGATTTATATGAATATGTTCATATAATTATGTTGGGGCTGCTGCTATATGTTATGGCTCTAAAGTCTTCCCTCAATTTCAAAAATCTTCAGTAAATGTCAGAAAGCTATCATTAAAAGTTCTATTATGGCACCAATTTTTGTTAGATGCAAGAATGGAGACAGTTATGTGACATAAATAGTTTGGGAGACCATCATGAGTTCTCTTAGTAGTCAATAGAAGGATAAATCCGATACTTTAGTGAAAGCATCTCAACAACTCAAAAGTCATTTTTGATATATATGATTGTCTTGTTGAAAGCTTTCACAAGCTTTTTCGTTTATCTGGTGCCTTGAACTGCTTGACTGGAAGTTGTATAATACTATGTGATGTAAAGTTTAAACAATGACATAGTATCCACATCTTTTTGCAGGCATAGAAACTTACTATAACAATCAACAGAGATGGGTATTGCGACTGCTAACAAGCAAAAGAATTGGACTACAGAATCAGAAAACTCAAGCTTTTACAGAATCAGAAATGCAAGATTTCTCTAAAGTAATGTGATTTATCCAGTTCCTAACACAAGATGAGAACAACCTTGCATTCCTATATATCAAACAATGAGTTTCACAGAAATTTCAGATGTACCTGAATTGGAATTTTAAACAGTTGACGAGGTATAAGTTCCTTCAATTTTTGAGTTAGTGCTCGTCCTATACTATAAGCCTACAAACATAAAACAATATTACAATGAAAAGACTTCATTCCATTTGCAGATACCAAAACAAACCTTCATAAATATTACTTTTTCTATATTTTTTCTTCTTCGTTTTCCAGATGAATCTGACAGATGGAAGTCTGGAATTCATCATCATCCAAGTGGGCCATTTACTTGGAGAAATCATCTCCAAAAACCACTTTCTACTCATTATTTTTCTCCAAAAATATTTCATTATTAGAGACCAATATACAATATATCAAAGTACAAAATAAGAAAAAGTAATTTACATAGTATAGAAAGCTTCTTGATTCACTAGATTAAGGAATGTTTATTAAGCAAGAGAAATTAAAGAGCATATCAATCATAGTTACCTAACTTGGGCTGAAATATGGTTGAGCTATGTTATTAAGTTTGGTTCACATCAGCAATTAATTCCAATGAACACTAATCGGTTCATAGCAGCAATTAGTTCCAATGAATTTTGATGTGTTAATGTTGTCACGTCCCACTTACACTCATGCTTGCACCAATTAATATGTTAAGGACGCAGATATTGTTAATCTATTTAATATGTGTAACGATTCACTATTTTAGCACTTAATATGACAGTGCATTTAGACTTGGCAGGAATTAATAGGACTTCACAATTTACGTGGGTTGCATATTACATGAATTCCACGGCATACTTTATAAATTAGAACAGTGGCCACACCACATACACAATTAATGAGATTAGTGCCATCATTTTAATAAAAGATCTCACTTTTTGCAAACCTTTGTTTATATATATATATATATAATGTTTATTTTGTGGAGGGGATTTGATTCATATGCTCTTCTTAATCATATTTTGTAGCATAAAACTTATGCTGAAGCACGAAAAGGCTGATAGCTTGAAAGCTTTAATATAAAAATACACACAGAGGTATTAAAATAATAATTTATTAATATATATAAAATGTATA
>APFE030823273.1:63102-107239 GCA_000404065.3 Pinus taeda | reverse complement strand
CAAGAGAAGGTTGTAATCTAGAGGGGCATCAACCACCTCCACATCTAGATTAACAGTTTTACCTTCAACCCCTATAGGTAGATCCTGTAAAATGCGGAAAGGATGAAACCGACGGCCATCAAAGGCCTTAAGAATCGTCGGGGATTGATTTAGTGAAGGAGAACCAAGCGATCTCCAACACTGTATCGACATAATGCACGTGGAAGCTCCCTCGTCAATCACAGTCCTATAAACATGTTTGTTTTTTACTATCACTGGAATCTGGACAGCCATTTGATGAGGTAGACGTGGTGCACTATTTTCTAGATCGAAGATTATGAGGTTCGGGTCCTGAGCGTCAACAGCTCCTATAGCCAACAAAAGTAATTTGCGTTGTGCTGGACATGATTGCAGCACTTCCAAAGCCGACATTGCTGAGGGTGAAACAACTAAATCCTCAACAATGTTGTAATTCTGAGCCGCTCTCGCATGTGGATTGAAAGCAAACTTTCGAAGTACACCCATTGTGGGCGGTTTGATTACTAAGTCCAGGTTAGGTTTCTCGATCTGTAGTGGATCGGAACCAGGAGCTGAGGTTGATGGATTTGAATGAGAAGATTCTGCTTCTTTACCATCAACGGGACTTTTACTGCCATAATCTTGCGATCGAGTCGCAATCCTTACATGAGACATCATCAATATGGGTTCTTCATTGGCACTGGAGGATGAACCTATCATCTTACTATCTTGAGCTGGAAAAGGATCCTTCAAGACAATAGGAGTTTGGGAACCTTTGAAAATTTTTGCAACTTCTGCCCGATGAGGGCAGTCTCTCGTATAATGGTCTTCATCGCAGATGAGACACGAATAACGAGGTTTGCATTTTTCATTAGTGGGTTCCGCTTTTTCAGGTTTCTCTTTGAATTTTTCTCTTTATTCTTCTTCTTCCCTTTCTTCTAACCACCAGTTTTTAATTTAGCTGTAGATGACTCTACAACGTGAATATCGACGAAAAGTTCCGCGGAAGACTCTCCTGTCGGGGAATCTGGCAAGGTTATTATAGGAGAAGAATTCTTAGAAGACTTCTTCTTACTTTTGGTATTTACCATGCCAATCATACCATCAGCGGCATGAGACCCTTTAGGAGCAGCAACGATTTGATTTTGATTGGGTAGGTTGGGGATCTTCTCGTGTAACATACTAGACTGAGTGTAAACTAAGTCAAGGTACTGTGCTTGAGCAATGACTTGCTCTTCAGTAACTACTCCAGCTTTAGCTACATCTTCAGTGATCTTGGGCAGTAAGGATTTTACAAACCATTCAGCTAAGATCTGATCCGGAATATAAACTTTCACTAAACGCCGCCGACGTCTCCATTCATGGATATGATCTGAAATGTAAGTGGACGTTGACTACTTTAACGAAGTTAATAGCTCCATGCCATTGTCATATCTGACTGGCAACTGAAAATCAGTTAAAAACGAGGTAGCTAACTGACTAAAATTATAAAAAGTGGCTCGCGGTAATTTGATATACCATTTTGGCCGCAAGACCAATTAGAGTGCGTTGAAAAAGACATAAATGAATAGAATCATCTGAAATGGAGTTAGACGTACACCAGAGATGATAAGTCATCACATGGTTCGACGGGCCCTCTCCTGGTTTACCTTCGAATTTAGGAATATCAATGGGCAACTTATGCGGCATTGGCGGCCAATACAGAAGATAGTTGATTGGATCATTCGTAAAGCGCGTCAAGACAGGCAAGTCCAAAGTTGCGATAAATGGTAACTGACGATTAGGGTCCCTAAAGCTTGGGGTCTGCAGACCAGCCCCAGGAGGAGGATATCTAGGATAACTAGGAATGGGAATCACATTCAGGATATTTTGACCTCTTGGAAAACCAGGATTAATCGGACCATACTGGGGTTGTTGATATGTATACCCAGGGTACAGTTGATACTGATAGGTTGGTTGCTGCACAGCAGGACCGTATTGGTACTGTCCTTGGTACGGAGGTTGATTAAATTGAAGTTGAGAAGTGACCACCGTACTTCCTATAGGCATCTGAACTGAAGTCTGGACCATAGATCCAGACTGAGGTAAAGATGTCTGAGGAGTAGATACAGGAACAGTAGAAACTGGAGCTATCGATACTCCAGAAGAAGGTGAGGTGGATGGAGTAGATGTTGCAGTAGTTGTAGCAGACGTTTGAGATGGAGTACGAAGCGTACTAGGTCCAGACTGAGAAACTACAGAAGGTGCAGAAGTTTGAACAGTAGACTGGACGGGTTGCTGAGATGGACCAGAAACCAAGGGTTGTCCAGGTTGAGATGACAGCTACACATTTGGTTGCAAGACCTGCTGGGATTGAGATGGATCCCACACTAAATTCGTTCCAGGGTATGGACCCATAACAGGTTGAGGATATTGAGGACCATAACTGGGTTGAGGGTAGGGTTGATAATATGATTGACCAGAAGGCAGGTGGTAACCTTGAGATGGGTACTGACCTTTGGGTTGATAACCCTGAGGCACGTACTGATACTGGGGTTGACCTTGAGGTACATATTGATATTGAGGTTGATTTTGGGGTGCATATTGATACTGAGGTTGACCTTGGGGTACATATTGATACTGAGGTTTACCTTGGTGTACATACTGAGTCTGGGGTTGACCTTGAGAAACGTACTATCCCGTAGGTACGTACTGTCCTTGACGTTGTCCCCCAGGCGCAAATTGAGTACCTTGAGGTTGCCCCCCAGGCATATACTGGGTACCCTAAGGTTGCCCCCCAGGCACATACTGAGTACATTGAGGTTGCCCCCCAGGCGGTAACTGGCCACCTTGAGGTTGAGAACCTGACATCATTAGAATATCTTCTACACTCAAAAGTTTAGTACCACTACTTCCAGTTAACAAATTCTGTTCGATAGGTTGAGGAGATGCTCCCGAAAAAGTACCAGAAATGGACTGATACCCAGCGGGAACAGAAGGACCGCCGTACAAATAGGCTTCCAGAGATTGAGAAAACATGGATGACGGACTAGACATATTCAACGCAGGATAATGATCTCTAGGTGCAGGGTGATAAAAAATGCGAGGTGGTGAAAAACTTAGTTCCGGATTTTCCAAAATATTGGTCAGTGAACGGTACCAAGCAGTGCTCCTAGGTGGACTGTAAAAAATCGATTCAGGCTCCCTAAGTTCTAAGATAGGTCAATCGTCTGGAAAAGGAAAGCTTTCTTCGATGTCCGAAATAGCAAGCTCTTCAATTGCTATGAGTCCAGCAGGAAGATATTGGGTAGTTACGGTTTCTACCCTAGGAGAACTAGGACAACTAGGAGTCGGAGAAACAAACTCTGATACGGGAGTAGCAGCAACTTCAGATTCGGGTTCAGATACTTCAGGTTCTTCACCTATATCATAGTAATGAATATACCAGTAACTTTCGAAATTACTAACGGTGAGAATCAGAATTAACTACCAAAGAGGTCTCCTTCTTCAGGTGACCCACTTCTACGCCATAGGGAGATACGAGACTTTCAACCTTCAAGTTGGATCGGTATGTCTTCAGGAAGTGACCCCGAGTCTACGGGATGTCCTCAGTAACTCAGCCACATTAACAAACTCAGGGGATGGCCCCGAAGTCTAGGGAATGCCTCGTATTCAGCCACAGTTAAAGACGTTAAAAACTCTTCACACGAAACAAAGAAAAATCTCAATGAAAACCACCTAAAGCTCTCAAAGAACCAAAAAAATTGAATCACACGCCTAAAGAATCTAGGAGATCAACACACATAAACAGTAGCTTTTCAGACTGAAAACACTAGTTGGTGATGAAAACCCAACGTCGCAGAGTTCGATACAGAAATAAGCGGTTGGAACAGTTACCCGGCAACCTGCTTAATGAAAACTAGCACAAGTTTCTCCACTAACCGTCCGAGTGAAGAGAACCCCCAGAAATCCAAGTGAGTCTAGCCAACGTCTGCTCCAGGTACAGTGGGATCTTCCCGCCACCGTCACCTTAGGAAGAATCCTATAGAATATGGTCACTAAGGTTACCAACAGAAGCAAATATACCTGGGGCAACAGTCTACGATCCGATACGCACGCAAGAGAAAAGTAGCAAGCTCAATCCCCTTGAAGGCTCCTCAACATAATCCGAGGTTTACCAGCAAGTGACCCAGGCTCCTCGACAATGGTTAATCCGATGTTTACCGTTTGTAATACATGAATATCTGGCGTCGTTCCCAATGAGGAAGGATTGATTCCCACACTGGTTCGGACACGATCTCGTGCTTCTCCTTTAAGAGGAGCTTTCCCAGAGCATTGATGCAACAATTGGATTTCTCTCCTACCGCAAGATACAGCTACTTGTTTTTTTTATTATCTTGGAGAGTTAATTACTCCCTACTCCAAGATACTAGCCTAAGCTATGTTGGTGTATTAGAGCCCTAGAAACAAAAAATTTTCTCGATTGATTTTATTTTAAGTGTGATTTTTATTTGCTTTTGATTAAGTCAAGAGGTGATGGAGATGAAACTCGTGGTGTAAAGACTCGACTTAAAATCACTACAAAAATGCACTTAAGATGATTAAACAATCTTTTCTCTTTAATGAAGTTCTAGCTAGGAAAGAGTTGGAGAATGGAAATACTTGTAAACACAAATCTTTCTTAACAAACAAATCAAAAGAAGAGTATTTGTTCCACTGCACTCAAAACGAGACAACTAGTTATTTTCACAAGAATTTCCTTTTTCATTCAAACACTCAAATGCTACCAAAACAAACTTTTTCAAAAGAGATTTTTTATATTTTATAAGACACTTAAAACTATAACTAAAGCAAATCTTTGAGAAAACTATGAATAAAGCAAACTTAAGATCTACAAACTATGAAAACCTATTTGAAGTAAAAGCTCATAGAATGTCTTTTCGAGGATGTTTTACTTGGCTATAAGCAAACCAAGGACCAATTTGTCCAGAATCACAAATAAGTCAAGAACAACCAATTTTGTTTTCTTTTTGAAAATGAGAAACCAAACTTTCAATCACAAGTTCGAATTTTTGTAAAGAGAAAACTCAAAGCGGATTCCTCAACAAGGGGAGATTTCATAAATGGTCAGACTCATAAGAAGGCTGGTAGACACTAAGGTGATCTGAAGTCCCTACAGCTTCTAAGCTCATAGCCACTACACAACGAAATCGAAAAACAAACCCAACAAGCAAAACTCCTAGGAATTTCACCTAAAACCCTCATGCTAATGAAATTAAACCAAGGAAAGCTTTCAACAAGTCACATGCAGGTATGGGCAGAGGATAACAACTACAAAATCAAGATAAAACTAATTTAAAGAGTAAAATTCAAAATTTTCAAATTTTAGTAGGGTACGCAGGTTCAGAGTTTACACAGGTGCATGTACGCTCTGTGCACAAAGTAAAAGTGCGTACAGGTACGCACTGTGATACAAGCGCAGACTGCGGACTTCGACTAAAGTAATGAAAAATAAAAAAGAAACCTAGATCCACTAAATCTACCCAAGTCTACACACAACAAGCCAAAAACAGAAACAAAAAGGCAAGTTTCTCAAGTTAAAAAAAAACGAGGAAAACAATCAAGTCCCCAGCGCAGTCGCCATTTTGTCACGTGGAATGAGTCGATCTTGCAGACAAGATAGACCTTCCTAGAATCTAAAGAAGACATAATGACAAGCAAACCAACCAGACACTATCTTTCTCTAAATGTGCTTTTATAAATAATGGCAAACAAGTGTGTTTAAGGCCTACCTTATGTCCAACGCAAGTTTGGGGATGCCTTCGCTCCTTTGATCCAAATAAGTTCCTTTGTCACAAACCTACAAACCTGCAAACACAAACAAGGCAAACGATTAAATAGCACCTGAATAACCAGTATTATAAAACATATTTAACATGAAAGTCAAGGAGTCCATGAAACAAATAACATGAGATACTTGTTGAGAAAAATGAGCTTGATTGTATTAATTCAAAAGGAGAAGAACCTTACAACCTTTGCCTTGACGTTGTACAAGCTCTTCCCAGGGTCCAACAAGAAGTCTCCTCTACTTTGACAAGCTTCACTCACTCCCCAATGAAGCCAAAAAGGTATGTGATCTCTCCTCTTAAGCTCAAATAGGAAGTCTTGATTTCACTAGCATTTACCCTCAAAAGTTCAGCTTCTAACCTCCCAAGCCACTGACCTAATGCCTCAATTTATAGTGCAATGGAGATCAGTTACCAGGTCCTCCTTCAAAGGGATAGAATCCTCCTTCAAAGGGATAGCTCCTCCTAACAGGGGATTAGTTCCTCCTCTTATGGGATACATGAACCACTTGGAGCGAACAATCCACGTCAAAAATCCTTCTAGAAAACTCTAGAATTAACCCAAAGTGAGTTTTTTAAGATAAAAAATGTGCCTTTTGACTTTCACAGGGGTACGCACCCTCCCCTTTACATACAGAGCGTATAAGTACACAGATATCCTGAAAAAAAGGTGCGGGCCCGCAGGCAAAAGTGAGAGAAAGTGTGGAACCAAAGTTACATTGCTTTTTTGATGTCTTTCTCTCATTTCTAAAGCTTGTTTTGGAGAGCTGAGGTTTGAGACTTGCTTAGGAAGCTGGCATAGGTGGTGATAGACCCATACCGACTGCAAATAATCAAGGTGACGATATTTTTGTGTAACATTTGTATTTGAGTTTTTAATTAGTTAGCTAAGTTAACTGAGTTAAGTCCAATTAAATTAGTTCCAAACAGTTTGAGGAACTAATTGTGAGTTCAGTCAGTTAATGCATGCATGCATGAAACTAGTGTACTCTACATAACTGAATATTCTCTCATAAATAACTCATGCATGTTAGTTCAGACAAAGACCCAGTTGAGATTAAAGACAGGGATAGTGTACTATCAGTTGCAAGAATATTCCTATAAGAAAATCTCTTGCATGTAGAAGGAATTCATTCCTTGAGATTTGTGTAGTTCTACAATGTGTTTGATCAGTGTCACACAAGGTTACAACTAGAACACCCAGGGAAAACAATGCAAGGAAATAGGAGGCTTGGAAGGCAAAAGAGAAGGCATGTGAGTAGTCTATTCTATCTATGAGGAGGGTGAGGGATTGTACTGAGAGCTGGATAGTTGTGAGAGTTAAAGCTGTGTGTAATCCTGAGATATTTCCACTTGTATGATAATATAGATAGTGGGGTTTTTAGTTGAGGCTTTCCCCAGAGTATTCTTCTGTGTTTCATGTGTATTGATTCTTCTTCTCTGTTATATGTGTTCTGCTTGATCTTTCTCAAATCGATTAAGCTTCCGCAATTTTGATTGTAGAAGTAGATTAAGTGTTTTGCTTTAGTTATATTTCATAATCAGGTTAATCTACAGTGAGAATTTCTACACTAAGTAGCTGGAGGATATGCTAGAGACTGCCTCTGATATAATAAAATTCCTAAATTCTAAGGATTAGTATGAGCTTGAGGAATTAATAATAAGTGAAAAAATTGCAACGATATTAGAGGTAAAGAAGATTATCACCAAGAAAAATCTCACCCTCCAGCGACAAGAAAAGTGCAGTAATGTCAACTTAATAATTCAGAGGTTTTTCAACAAGATAAAACCCTTGGTCAGCAAGGGCTTACCTTCTATGATGGTTATTAATGATAAATTAATGCCAATCGAGGATTATGTTAAGAAGCTTACAGAGGTGGGCACCCATGCAGCTTCAGTTTCAAATATCATAGGGTGAGAAACACCAGCACTCATAGCAAACGCACTCAGGGATAATTTTTTCATCCTAGATGAAATTAAACATGTATTTTTAGTAAAACCTATTTTATTAAATATACATAGATGGATGAAATCTACAGGAGGGTAACCAAGGTTTCTATCCTAGATAAGAAACGCTAGGAAGAATTGATAGATTTACTTGATTAAGGAATAATCAAACAACATTCAACTTTTGAAGGGACAGCCAGCCAGCTTCAACCATTTCAACTTTTTCAGCAATAGTCATTAACAACCCAGCACCAAAATAGTGCCAGATCAACAAGCAATTTTTATTTTTATTTTGCAATAATCTATTTTTGTAAAAGAATTTTAGGATATTTTCTCATTCTACTGTTGTATAAATAACTCTCTTCACGAGTTATTAAGGCTTGCACCCTTGAAGAAGCATTTCTAGACATTTGTTGTACATAATTTTTTTGGATCATTAATGCAAAGCAAAGGAATTTGAATTCTGTTTTATACAGTTTGTGTTTCCTATAATTTTTTCCAATGTTGCTCATTATGTTTTTCTTCATATACTTATGTCTTACAAAGATAATTAGGTAGGAAGCATTGGATTTCAATCTATTCCTATAAACTTATGAAGTGATAATCCATAAAGAGAATGAATTAATGGAATATTTGTTTAATTAATTCCCTCTAAATTCATAAATCGTCAACATCTTTTGTAAGCTTAAGCATATTTTTTTAAATATTTAAACATAGTTTAAAGGTTTTCATACTTGTGGTTATTTATTTTTTCAATTTGAAAACTGTGATGATCGTATTGCTTTTTTGTTTCTTCTCACCATCATACAAGCTATATCATGATGTAAATGTTTATAGCATCCCTTTGTTGAGATATTAATATTATTCAAAAGGTTAGGCATATCAGTTCTACATCTGTTTCATCCACTGGTCCTCCAAATTAAAACAAAACCCCCCCAAAAAATTATCTTAGATGCTCTGGCATAATAGTTGACCATTATTTTCTCAGAGATACAACATCAAATTGGAGCCGTTGCTGGGGATTCAAATTTCATTAAGTTTTCCTAGAACAATGATATTCATTCTATTCCTTTAAGGTGATTAAAGGTCTAGAAAGGTTAAAATCCTTCACTTGGTGACTCCACTCTCCCAAACTGGCACCTTTTAAGCACACCAAATCTCATTCAGAGGCTGGCTTAGTTAATCCTCTATCGGATCTTGAAGAAATTCTAAGAAAATCCAGTTCTCAAATGGGACATCAACCATCTTCTTCTTCGTCTTCAGTCTTACAGTCTGAATATTTAGTATCATTTGATCCTTATAGTAATATTCCATCCAATCCAGATTACTCCCGCTTATCACCTAGAGTTGTTGAACTTTTAGATAGGGGAGTTGATTTTAAATCAACTTTCCTTATTCATTCATTTGAATCTCATCCAGAACCCTGACTAGCACCAAGATCACCTAAAACTGAGTCTGATTTAGGTGTTAATTTACCAGAATATAAACCAACATATTTCATATCCCCTACCAGTTATTCATTTCCTTCCACTTCTGAACGACATGAAGCTTCTACTTCTGAACAACCTGAAGACATCTTATATGTATATTCAAATCCTCTCTTTGAAACAAAAGAGGGTATTCATCCACAGGTCCAAAAGTTAGTTTTTAAGACTCCTTTAAAATCATTCAGGAGATCCCCTCCTCCTTCACCTCCAATTAGTTCTTCACCCCCTCAATCACCTTCTTCTACTTCTTCTTCATCTTCTTCAGCTTCTTGATCCACACAAACACCTCATAAACCACCTCCCACTATGGCTTTTCGACCTATTGTACAGGCTAGATATGCAGCTTTAGTCTTACCTCCTAACCTCAATGCATTCCGAGCTGGATACTTGAAATACCTTCCCAGGTATAATGGAGAAATTGGTCCCTTAGCTGAGGACCATCTTCAAGCTTTCCTAGACTTTGCAGACAACATGAATATCGAATAGGAAAATGTTTACATGAGATTGTTTGTACAGTCACTTGAAGGAAATGTGAGAATTTGGTTTAGGCAGTTACCTGCAAATTCCATTGGAAATTGGGAAGAACTTAAAAACATATTTAAAAATCAGTGTGGTGTGAAGAAAGATCCTCTTTACTTTCTGACTGGGTTTGATGAACTTAAAATAAATTTTGGTGAACTTTTATCAAATTTTATCAAAAGATTCAATAAACTTTATCATAAAATGCTCCCTGATTGTAAACCCCCTGTAGCAGCAGCTAAGTCTAGGTTTTCTAAAGCCTTTGACGATGATTTTGCTGTAATGCTAAGAGAGAGAACTTCAAGAACTCTTGAAGATATGCAAACAAATGATATAGAGGTAGAAGCAAATAGGGCTGCCTCAACTTCTTTGAATGATAAAGAGGAAAAGGCTCAAAGAAAACTCAAATTGATTCAAGAGGCCTCTAGTTCCTCTAAGACTAAAACAAAAGACTATAAAATAGATGAAATAACTTCTCTTCTTAGAAATCTATCTAATAGAATTTCCAAGATTGAGACTCAACCTAGGACAATTCAAAAAAGAGTTTCTAGACCCCAAACTCAAAAGCAAGGTCAGTATAAAATAAATCCACCATTACAAATTCGTCAGAGACCTAGTAATGATCAGCAGGTTCCCACTCCTTTATTGATAGATGACCAACAACCTGATGATAATACTATGACAATTACTGAAGATATCAATAGTATGGATACGTATTCTAATCAAACAGTTTTTATTCCTCTCGCACAACAAAATCAGGTTCAAGAAGATCAAGAATCTTCACAGGTTTCTAAATACCATGCCTTCTCTAAATTTTTAATTGTAGAGTTGAACAAGAGATATGATCGTAGGCCTAGACCTAGCCCTGGAAGACCTCCTAAGGAAACTCTGGTAATTGAACCTCGTGCCAAAACTGCTGAAACTCAAACAACTGTTATTTGACAATTAAGTCAGTCAACTGATACTGCTCAAAATGATAAAAACGCTTTGACTACATTTAATGTTGAGAAAGAGTTAGAAAGAGTTAAAATCCCAATTCCACTTTCAGAACTTTCTAAAAACCCTAGGTATAAAAATCAAGTCTCCAAATGGATACAAAACACCTCAGTTGATGCTGAAAGTGATATCGTTAGTTTGCAAGATGAAAAAATAGCAGTTGTCTTTGGCCCTAGCTCAGATATGATAGATGAAATAGTGCCTCCTTTCTATGTAACTCTTAAGACAAATGATTCCATGTTATATAATTGTATGCTTGATTATGGAGCATCACATAACCTCATGCCAAAAACTATCATGGAACATTTGAAACTTGACATAACTAGATCCTATCATGAATTGTACACCTTTGATTCCAAAAGAGTGCCTTGCTTAGGATTGATTAAGGATTTAGTAGTCACCCTTGCCCAAATTCCAGTTAAAAGTGTACTACTTGATATAGTCGTCACATATATCCCTCCCAAATTTGGAATGCTCCTTTCTAGGTCTTGTTGTGCCAAATTAGGGGGAACTCTTCAGATGGATATGTCTTATGCTACTATTCCAGTTTATGGGGGAGAACAACCAAGATTATATAGAGAGGTAATATTTGTGCACACTGTTTGCAAGATAGACCAGCCAAGGAACCATCCCATTCATGCAATTGATTAAGATTCTGGTTGCTTTCAACTCTCTTCAAACTAAGTACATGAAACTCAAGTTAAAATTGAAGATGTATTTGAAAGTCCTGTACCAAATCAAACTGATATATGGAAACTATTCTTTGATGGCTCTTATACAAAAGATGGAGTAGGAGTTGGGGTAGTTTTAATTTCACCAGAAAAAGAAAATGTTACCCAATCATGCAAACTCGACTTCGAAGTTACAAATAACGTGGTTGAATATGAAGCTTTCCTATTAGGACTGCAATTGACCAAAAGCTGAAAGTTTCAATACTTGAGCATTTTTACTGATTCAGAACTTATTGTCAAGCAAGTAAGAAACATATGTTAGACTAAACATCCTAGACTTAGGTCTTACCGAAATGAAGTTTGGGATTCAGTTGAAAATTTCTTTGATGCTTTTAATTTGACTTATATTCCAAGAGATCAGAATATTCATGTAGATGCCTTAGCTATTTCTGCTAGTTCATTTAAAATTCCTGATCAGACTAATGTATTCTATCAAATACAAGTCAAATATAGGCCATCCATCCTAGAAAATCTAAAACATTGGCAGATATTTGAAGATGATGAACATTTGAAATATTTTTTGAAGGTTGTAGATCAATTTTTTGTTCTAAAAATTGATGAAGATAGAACCGAAATAAACGAAAATACAAGTGCAAATGATACTTCAGATTTTAGTTCAAAATTTGTTGATCATGATATTATACAATTGTTTAACAATTTTATTCCCAAAGGCTTAATTCCTTTAGAAAGATTGTTTGATCAAAATGATGTCCTTTGAAACCCTCAGTCCATTTCTTCAGAAGATGACATAGAAGAAATTAATTGTAACAAAAGATGATGTTAAAAACATCAAAATCTGTGCATCTCTAGATTCTGAGATGAAAGCTCAATATATTAGGTTACTTCAAAACTATAAGGATGTTTTTGCATGGACCTATGTTGATCTAAAAACCTATGACACTTCATTAATACAACATAAGATTCCTTTGAAGCCAGAAGCAATACCTTATCAACAAAAACTTAGGAGGATTAATCCAGCTCTTCTACCAACTGTTAAAAAGGAAATTAAGAAAATGCTAGATGCCCAGATCATTCTCCCTCTTAGATATTCTAATTGGGTTGCAAATTTAGTTCCTGTTAGGAAGAAGAATGGAGAAATCAAACTTTGTGTGGACTTTAGAAATTTGAACAAAGCATCATTAAAAGATAATTATCCTTTGCCCAAAATGGATCAGTTACTTCAAATGGTTTCAGGAGCACAAAGACTTTCAATGCTTGATGGCTTTTCAGGTTATAATAAGGTAAATGTTGATCCAGCAGACAAAGAGAAGACAACCTTTACTACACCCTAGGGTACATTCATGTACGCTACAATGCCATTTGGCCTATCCAATGTTGGAGCAACACTTCAAAGAGCTATGGACGTATCTTTTGTGGGTCAGGTAAATAAATTTATGGTTATTTATCTTGATGAAATTACTATGTTTTCTAAATCTAATGAGAAACATCTAAAGCACTTGATGAAGGTTTTTGAGAGGTATAGAAAATTTGGGATATCATTGAATCCTAAAAATTCTTTGTTTGCTATCAAAGAAGGAAAATTGTTGGGCCATATAATTTCAAAGAAAGGAGTGGTGATTGATCCAAAGCATGTGTTTTCCATTGAAAAATTAACCTTACCTAGAAACAAGAAAGAGATTCAAGCCTTTCTAGGCAAGATTAATTTTTTAAGGAGATTCATCCCAAATTATGCAAAGATTGTAAAGGATATAACTGACATGATCTACAACGATCATGAAGTTAAATGGAATACCTCTTCCAGGCATGCATTTGATCAGATCAAGAAAGCTATCTCTGAAGCTCCCACCTTGGCCACTCTAATTATACTAAACCATTCAATATCTTTTCTTTTTCTTCAGAAACAACCCTTGCTGATGTTCTATTACAAAAGAATGAAGATTCCCATGACCAACCCATAGCCATTTTCAGTAAGGTTATGAGAAATGTCGAGCTTAAGTATGACATAATCGAGAAGCAAGCCTATGCCATCATTCAAGCCCTGAAATCATTTAGAATGTATGTGCTACACTCACCTATTCCTACTTATGTTCCTAACAGTGCTGTGAAAATTGCTTTAACCCAACCAGACACTGATGGGAAGAGAGGTAGATGAATCACTCAAATACTGGAGTTTGATCTAACTATCAAAACTACAAAGCTAGTAAAAGGTCAAGGATTAGCTAAGCTTCTAGCTGAATCCAACTGTAAAGTGCTCAAAATCAATTATTTCTTAGAAATACAAGGGAAGAATACACAATAACCTTTTGTCCTTGCAGAAGGGGAGAATACACAAGAAATTTCTCTTCAACCTAAAGAAAAGAACCCACAAGAACCTTCTCTTCAAACTGAAGAAAAGAACCCACAAGAAACTTCTCTTCATCCTGAAGAAAATAACCCACAAGAACCTTTACCTTCATATCAGATCATCCCTTTACACATTGATGACAAATTTTTGTTGTCATATTGGTATCAAGGCATTGTAAATTTCTTGATACATTTTGAATGTCCAACATCCTTCTCCAAAGCCCAGTGTAAAACTCTTAAATTGAAAGCAGTCAAGTACTGCATCAAAAATGCAAATTTGTACTCGAAATATCATTGAATATTTTGTTATTATGTTTAACAGAATCAAAGACTGAATGAATCATTGATCAGTTTCATACAGGATTTTTTGGAGGACATTATGCTTGGAGAGAAACAACATATAAGATTTTAAGAGGAAGATTTTATTGGCCAACATTGTTCTTACAAGTAGGGGAAAAGGTCAGAGGTTGTGTTCCTTGTTAAATGTTTGCTAGTAAGAAAAAACTAGTAGCTCTTCCACTGGTTCCATCAATAGTCTTAGCACCTTTTCTTCAGTGGGGATTAGATTTTATTGGAGAGATCCATCCCACTTCAAGTAATCAACATAGATGGATCCTCACAGCAACGGAATACTTCACTAAATGGGTGGAGGAAATTCCAGTAAGAAATGCTATTGATTCAATAGTAATCAAATTAATTGAAGAAAATATCTTATATAGATTTGGTTTCCCAACTCAAATTGTCACAAATAATGCAACAACATTTTCTAGTGTTAAAATGATTGATTTTTGCTAGAAATATCAGATTCTGTTACATCATTCAACTCCATACTACCCTCAAGGTAATGGCCTTGCAGAATCCTCAAATAAAAGTCTGGTAAAGGTAATAAAAAAGATTAGCAGATCATAAAAAGAGTTTGGATTCTCATTTAATTTATGCAGTATGTTCAAACATAATTACTCCAAAAAGATCTAGTGGAAAATCCCCTTTTTAGTTAGTCTATGGGAAGGATGCAATTTTCGCTACCAATTTAGCTTTCCTAGTGTTAAAATTCCCGCAGGATTCAACAAATGAGCCTAATGATTTTTCAAGAAGAATAAATCAGATTATTGAATTGAATTAAAAAAGAGATGAAGTTCAATACAAATTGAAGAAATATCAGAATAAGATGAAGAGCTTGTTTGATAGAAGAGCCAAGGAAAGGGACTTTAAAGAAGGTGATCTAGTTCTAAGATGGGATTCTAGGAGAGAAGAAAAGGGAAAGCATGGCAAGTTTGACAACCTATGGTTTTTTCCTCTAGCAATTGTTGAAGTAAAGGGAAACAATAATTTTGTGCTACAAAATCTTGAGGGACTATATTCTACTTATCCTGTAAATGGAAGGTTTCTCAAACATTACATTCAGTACTGAGAAGTTGGAATAGATTTCATTACTACCATTGTAAAAACTCCGGTTTCTTTTACTTTTCAAGCTATCAGTGTGATTTTTTACAGTAAATGACTCCATAGCCCAAGGAGAAGTCACATGGATCTGCAAGTTCTCTGCATTCTACAAGACAAAGCAGTCCCTAGATGGAGCCAATGTTGTAGCATTTTTTGGTTTTGGTAAGTTAGAAACAATTAGACAAAAAAAGAAAAATGAAATGAAAATATATTTTAGAAAATGTTAAGCTAGGATATGGATAAAAAGAATATTGAATAAAAATTGTTAAGAAGTATTTTCATTTAGATGTCCATATCAAAGAAAATGTTAGGATAGTTGCCCTAAAAAATGAAGGCAAAAATAAAATGTTAGGATTAGAGAGAAAAGAAAAAGAAATAAACTCTGAAAGTGTTGCAAATATAAATGCCACTACTTTTACTTTAATTCATTTTGAAAATAATAGTTGTGTGCACTTTGTTTAAATGCCACACTAGTTTATTTAATCCAATCATACGGTTTAATCATAATTGGATTTGTTTTAAATTGATTGTCGTAGGTAGAAAATAAAATTGGCTCAATAGTTTAATCTCAGCCAATGGAGAAATAAGGTATAGAAGTAGATTGTTTATAAAAAGAAATATTGGGTTGCTAGCTCAAATGCACTCTGAAAGGATAAGTGAAAATTTTAGGAGTAAAAGGGTAGGTAGAAATGTGAAAATTTGGAATATCGGGTGATTATTTCCTAAAGTTCAAAACATTGGGAAAAACATTTTGGTGACGGACCTCAAATAACCAAATTTTCCATGAGCCAACATTATTTCATATATATATTATCATCCATTTATTAAAAGCCCGGACCGAGAGCCGTCACATCTGCCTACAATATTGTGACCCCATCATCATTCTCATTCGCATGTTAAAAACCCCCCATCTCACCTCTCATACCGCATACTCTTCCATAATCTGATGGTCCACAACCCTCCTCGGCCCTCATTCACCGTCTGAAGTTTATAGGCGGGGGGGGGCAAAATAGAAAGTTTTCAATACCGCTCACCAAAACATCTTTTTGTGCCTTTTAATGTTTCGGGACATAAAATCCCGAAGCCACCTACTGGTCCATCTTACCCCTGAACGCGATATGTCACATAACTGTTTACCGCCACCCACGTCACACCCCACATCACACTCCACATTACGTTTCATTTCATATCTCTCGTCCAATCAACTACTACCTATCTGTTGCCCATTCATTGTCGCTCCTGCGCATTTATAACTCATACATCCATTAATTAATCCGTTAGGTAATTAATGAAATTTAAAACGTTCAGTGCCACCCCCACTCCACATTTTTGTTCATAAACACTGTAGTATTCATCAGAAAGGTTACACAGTCAACCTTTGTGACCAAATTAATGTTTCAAGCTTACCTGCTCAATAGCTCAGCCATTGTTCCGGCATCAAAGCAACCATTCGTCTTGTTCGCAAACACATCATCCATATTCACTTGTCAGTTATCTGTTTTCACTGTGGTAACTCATTTCACACCATTCTTGTCATTTACAGTCTGAATTTTGTTTGACAAAATGCCTCCCAAGGATAAAAGTAATTGCAAAGGTCCCAAATCCTTTAATTCACCCACAGTTCGACTTCCATCATGTCCCATTGGTTGACAAAGAATGTAAAATCGTTGAGACTTCTTCTCAATTCAATTTATTTGAAATCTATTGCTAGTGGGAAGATCATCTAATAGACTAGACTGATGAAATTGGGCTCTCGGAATCTCAATTACCTCATTACGTTTTTCCACAAATACACAGAGCACCAGAATTTGTAAGAATATGCCATGAATATTATGATCCCAGCCAAAGAGCAATCATCTCACCCACGGGAGAAATACTTTGTCCCATTAATTCTGATTCCATTGAGAAAATGTTGTAGGCCCCTGCCACTACACCAACCTGTCCTTTTTCCTGTGAAAACCTGATGGAAGCTTATCAGAAACTAGACTTTACCAAAAGATCCCAGACCCTGGAACTGTTTTTAGCAATTGTCAGTCCTCTACCAAAAAGAAATCCTCCTTAAGATGCGTCCATGTTTCCTGACAGAACCAAGCATATTACCACTATCCTCTCCTATTTGCTTGGTTATAAATCTTATCAGTTTGTCAATGAAGCCATCCTTGGTTTCTTATCCATGTTTTCTGTTGATTCTAAGCCTATTGTTATTTATGATTTCAGTCATTTCATAGCTGAAGCCATACATGAACAATTTGTCAAATTTAATATTGAAGAAGTATTCAAGTATGCTTCAGTACTTGTTTATCTTTTTGTATATTTTCAGGGAGACAAATTCTCATTTTCTTTACAGAAGCTTGATGAAGAAGGGAAACAACAATTAGTGAAATTCTGGACCTCAATGGGGATGAAGGAGAAAGAAGAGTTCACATATAAGCAGTTCATAGAACCATTTATTCATCCAACTATCAGCCTTATGAGCAGCATTCCCGTACCAAGGATTAGTGAGGAGATTGTCAAATAATTACAGTTCATAGATCAAACTCTAACAGGGGATTGATATTGTTACCAAACTACATAGAAATCAAGGTTTATGGTTGTGAGCTTCCACCCTACAAACTGCCAAAGTACCTCCTTATTAGAATCTTTTCACTGGAGTACTTAAGGAAAAAGTTAAATGCATATGAACTACACTTTGTGGCTGCCAAGAAGAAGTCACAATTCAAGCTCAAAGATCAAGTTGGTCCATTCATTTGTAATACCAGGGCAACAGGGGAGGAAGTAGACAAATTGTTAAAGGAGATGGAGTTTTCTCTCAGTTTCACTTGGTCATATGACCCATTGGGAATCATCTCCAAACTTAGGGTGGAGAATAAATTTACACCATATCATCATACAGCCAGGCTTGAGATAGAACAATATAAAAATCAATTGGAATGGATAAAGAACACCCTCCAAGAGGTTGAGGAGAAGGCAATTTCTACATCGAATGTGCAAACTCCACTTGCACAGGAAAAGACAACCAAGAGAGGGAGGGAAGAACAATCCTCACCTGCAACAGAGGCAACAAGCCATGGATTTAAGGTTCTTCATAGGAAAAATAGACCAAGGATCTTTGTGACTGTTGATGCACAGTTTGGAGGATAGTTTACACAATCTCCAACTCATTCCACTACTTCTCATGAACAACAGATAGTTCAAATGAATAGATACATTCCAGAGAATAAGGAGGAAGACATTTTACATGTCTTTAGTGAAATCAAAATAAAGAATGAAGAATTGAAATTGAATACCTACACCCAGTTCTGAAAACATTCTTCCAGCTCTAAAGCCATGCTTCTTTTAGTCTTTGATTCCTTGAAGGGAAAGATGCAGATGGCTTTCTTGCAGGCCCAAGTTCCTCAGCCTAGGACTGCTGCACAATATCAAAAAGACACTTCTTTTGAGTTCAATGTCAAGGAGGTGCATCCAATTGACCAAATTGAGATGCACAAACAAACTGGGCAGATGATTGCTTCAACCTTGGCAAACATTACTATGAGTTTTCCAAAAATGCAAGTTACATTGGCCAACACTCAGTCACAGCTAAAGTTGTAGAAGGTCTCCTCATTAGCAAAGGATACCAAGATTCAATCCTTGGAAAATCTAGTGCTAAAGATGGGATATGATCCCTCAAGCATAAACACTACAAAGGAGCTCATTAATAAAAAGAACACTAAAGTTGTAGCATTAAAGAAACAGTTGAAATTGCCAGCCTCTGAGGATCCAATGGCCAAAGAAATTGAAGAGACAGAGACTCAAAAGTCTGATATGATGAAGCTCATCATAGAGAAAAATTGGTAAATTAAACAATTGGAAGAGCAGATGGAGAAATTGGTCAAGGAAAAGGAGGAAGCTATCAAGAAGAATCAAACTTCAATGGATGTAGTCTCTCTTGCAGCAATTCCTGTCACAAGGGCTTCTACATCAACAACAGGTACAACAGAAGGAGTTGAACAACTTACTAAAGCTATTTAGAACTTGTCTATCCAGACAGGAGAAATTAATAAACTAAATTATGAACTCAAACAATTACAACTTTTGAAGTCCTTAGCAGACAGTTCACATGTAACTGAAACAAACAGACTCAAAGGCCAAGTGGAAGTGTTATAGAGAGAACTCAAAGAGTCCTTTTTAGGAAACAAATTGGGTTTATCAAAAGAAATTTTGTGGGAAGAAATCACAGAAGTAATCAAGGAGATTTGGCCCTGCATCAAGATAGTATTTAATTAGAAAGACCTCTTAGAAAGGGCTCTGGAAGCAGTGAAAACGATAACTAAGTAGTTGGAGGATATGTCAAAGACTGCCTCTAATATAATCAAATTCTGAAATTCCAAGGATGACTATAAGCTTGAGGAATTAAGAATAAGTGACAGAATTGCAATGATATTATAGGTAAAGAAGATTATCACCAAGAAAAATCTCAGCCTCTAGCTACAAGAAAAGTGTAGTAATGTCAACTCAATAGTTCAGAGGTTTTTCAACAGGATAGAACCCTTGGTCAGAAAGGTCTTACCTTCTATGATGGTTATTAATTATAAATTAATGCCAATCGAGGATTATGTTAAGAAGCTAATAGAGGTGGGCACCCTTGTAGCTTCAGTTTCAAATATCAGAGGGTCAGCAACACTAGCACTCATAGCAAACGCACTCAGGGATAGTTTTTTCATCCTGGATGAAATTAAACATATATTTTTAGTAAAACCTACTTTTACTAAATATATAGAGATGGATGAAATCTATAGGAGGGTAACCAAGATTTTTATCCTAGATAAGAAATGGTGGGAAGAATTGACAGATTTACTTGATTAAGGAATAATCGAACACCATTCAAATTTTGAAAGGACAGTAAGCCAACTTCAACCATTTCAACGTTTTCAGCAATAGTCATCAACAACCCAGCACCAAAATAGTGCTAAATCAACAAGTAGGTTTTATTTTGATTTTGTAATAATCTATTTTTGTAAAAGTAGTTTAGGATATTTTCTTGTTCTACTATTGTATAAATAACTCTCTTCATGAGTTATTAAGGGTTGCACCCTTGAAGAAGCATTTCTAGACATTTGATGTACTTAATTTTTCTGGATCATTAATGTAAAGCAAAGGATTCTGAATTCTGTTTTATACAGTTTGTGTTTCCTGTAAGTTTTTCCATTGTTTCTCATTATGGTTTTGTTCATATACTTATGTATTACAGAGATAATTAGGTAGGAATAATTGGATTTCAATCTATTCCTATAAACTTCTGAAGTGATAATCTATAAAGAGAATGAATTAATGGACTGTTTGTTTAATTAATTCCCTCTAAATTAATAAATCACCATCATCTTTTGTAAGCCTAAGCATATTTTCTTAAACCTTTAAACATAGTTTAAATGTTTTCATACTTGTGGTTATTTAAATTTTCAATTTGAAAACTGTGATAATGATATTGTTTTTATGTTTCTTCTCACCATCATACAAGCTATATCACTATGTAAATATTTATAGCAGCCCTCTGCTGAGATATTAATATTATTCAAAAGGTTAGGCATATCAATTATACATCCGTTTCATCCATCCAAATTAAAACAAAACCCCCCAAAACAATTATCTTAGATGCTCTTGCATAATAGTTGACCATTATTATCTCATAGATACAACAAGAACGATAGATATATGCAGAAGAAGACCTAGGGAACTGAAATACATCACACTAGCCTCTGGATGTAGAATCTTTGTTCTTGCATCCCCCAATACTGCTTCGGGTGAGACTGCATCCTGCACCACGCAAGTTGTTGCCGAAAGGGCCAATAGTGTAGGATTTTGTTGTTTGGCGCAACTAACTCCGACCCTGGGTCAAAACAACCTAATCTAATAGAAACTAATGTCTATTGAAGGAGGTAAGTCATGTTCCAGATCTCTCTGAATGCAGAATCTTGGTTCTTGCATCCCCCAATACTACTTCAGGTGAGACTGCATCCTGCGCTACGCAGGTTGTTGTCGAAAGGGTCAGTAGTGTAGGATTTTTTTGGCTGGCGCAACTAACTCCGAACCTGGGTCAGGACCCCCTAAGCCAATAGAAACTAATGTCTATTGAAGGAGGTACGCCATGTTCCAGATCTGAATATAGGGAAATTGGGAGGTGAAGGCGAAGGATGTGTAACTACTTTTATAGATAAAACTTGGAAGGTCACTAAAGGAGCCCTAGTAATAGAAAAAAGAGAAAAGGTTAGTAAATTGTATTTATGCAATGGTATTTCTAATTTTTTTAATGCTTCAAACTCCACAGGAGTAGATACAACTTTGTGGCATCATAGGCTCGAGCACAAGAGTGAGAAGGGCATGCAAATTCTCCACTCAATAAATGTGTTGCCAGGTTTGAAACATGTTGATTTGGATTTATGTGAGAACTGTGTTTATGGAAAATAGAAGAGAGTAAGATTTCTAAAAGTTGAGAAATAAAAGAAGAGAAAAAAATTAGAGCTTGTGCATACAAATGTATGGGGATATTCTCAGGTATCATCTCTCGGTGTCTCTCACTATTATGTTACTTTTATTGATGATGCAACCAGGAAAACCTGGGTTTATTGTATTCGAAATAAATCTGAACTATTTAATACTTTCAATAAATGGAAATATTTGGTTGAGAATGAGGCAGGAAATAGGTCGAATTGTCTCAGATCAGAAAATGGAGGATAGTATTGCAACAAAGAGTTTGATAAGTATTATTCAGAGAATGAAATTCATAGAGAGAAGACAGTTCCAGGAACACCACAGGAAAATGGTGTGTCAGAAAGGATGAACATGATCATCATGGAGCGTGGAAGGTGCATGAGATTGCATGCAAGATTGCCTTTACAACTTTGGGCATATGTTATAGATACTATTGTTTATCTAATAAACAAAGGGCCTTTAATTTCCTTGGATGGTGGTATTCCAGAGGAGGCATGGAAAAGTAAAAAGGTAAACTACTATTTTTAAAGACTTTCGGCTGTGAAGCCTTTGTCCACATTAATAATAAAAAATAGAACAAAGTTTGAGGCGAAATCAAAGAAATGTACCTTTATTGGGTATGGTGTTAATGATTTTGGTTATCTCTTATATGACTATGAAAATCACAAAATAATTAGGAGTAGAGATGTCATATTCAATGAAAGGGTCTTGTATAAGGATCAAATGTAGGAAAAGAAATAAGGAAAATAAAATAGAGAATGCACAGTGGTTGATGAGATCACAAAATAAGTAAAGTTGTATGAAAATCATAATGATCAACAGGCACAACAAGAACAACAACCACAACAACAACAAGCACCTCAAACAGTTGAAAGTGGTGTCAGAAGATCTACCAGAATAAGTAGACCCCATGAGCGATACTACCCTTCATTGTATTATGTATTGTTGACTGATTCTGGTGAACCATAATGTTATGAAGAAGCAATGCAGGTAGAAACCAGGAAGAAGTGGGAAATATCCATGAAAGAAGAGATGGAATCCTTCGTACATAACCAAACTTGGGACTTAGTCAGGTTTCCTATAGGTAAAACAACATTGCAGAATAAATGGGTTTACAGGTTGAAGGAAGAAGATGGAGATAGAAAAATGTATAAAGATATACTTTTGTTGAAGGGGTTTGCATAGAAGAAAGGTAAATACTTTGTTGAAATATTTTCTTCTATTGTTAAAATGACTTCAATAAGAACTATTTTAAGTCTAGTAGCAATAAAAAAATTTCATCTTGAGCAGTTAAATGTAAAGACAACCGTTCTCCATGGGAATTTTGAGGAAGAGATATATATGCAGCAACCACAAGGATATGAGGTCAAAGGGAAGGAGAAACTAGTGTGTTGGTTGAAGAAGATCTTGTATGGCTTAAAATAGGATCCAAGGCAGTGGTATCTAAAATTTGATAGGTTTATGTCGGAACAAGGTTATACTAGATGTCACTTTGATCATTGTGTTTATATCAAAAGGAAAAATGATGGAAGATATATTATATTGTTATTTTATGTAGATGACATGCTTGTTGTAGGGTCTAACATGCATGAAATAAATGTGCTTAAAGGAAAATTGGTATGAGAATAACTAGAGACATGAAAAATCACAACTTAAGATTGTCACAGAGTGAGTACATAGAAAAGGCGCTGGAAAGATTTAATATGTAGAATGAAAAACCAGTTAGTACACCTTTGTCTATCCATTTCAAACTAAGGAGATGTTTCCCAGGACTCAGGAAGAGATGGATTATATTTCTAAAGTTCCATATGCACCAACAGTTGGAAGGTTGATGTATGCAATGGTATGCACAAGGGCTGATATCATACATGCAGTGGAAGTTGTAAGCAGGTACATGAAAAATTCAGGAAAAAAACATTGGATGGAAGTGAAGTGGATTCTTAGGTATTTGATAGGTACCACAAATCAATCATTATGATTTGGTGGTTCAAAAATTTATTTACTGGGATATTTTGATGCATATATGGCAGGTGATAGAGATAATAGGAGGAGCACCATAGGTTATGTGTTTACTGTAGGTGGAACAACTGTCAGCTGGGTTTCAAAAATGCAACGTTGTTGCACTTTCAACAATGGAAATGGAGTATGTTGCTGCTACAAAGGCTAGTAAAGAAATGATTTGGTTGCAAAGCTTTATGGATGAATTGGGTAAGAAGTAGGAGATGGGTAGGCTATATAGTGACAACCAGAGTTCCTTTCATCTTGTAAAGAAATCAACATTTCATTCCAAGACTAAACATATAGAGCTGAAGTACCATTTCATACGGTCGGTGTTGGAAGATGGAAAGTTGAAGCAAGAAAAGATACACACTATTCATAATCTTGCAGATGTGTTAACAAAATTTGTAACCAAGGAGAAACTAATATTCTGCTCAATTTCAATTGGTCTTCATGTATGGTGATGAAGATGAGAAATAACCAGGTCCAAAGTGCAACAATTGTTTAGCAAATGAAGCAACAATGAAGTTGCTATAATTAGTCTCTAAGTGGGAGTTTGTTGGGTGTGGAGCCTAATTATCTTCTTTATTCATAGGTATCATCGCGTTGGACCCTATTTCATAATGGGGCAGCAACTTCACCCATTTAATCATCATCATGGGGGTCCGTTCATTAGGTGGATGATCTGATGGTATAAGTTATGTTTAATTTAGGGTGTTTTTCCCTAGAAGGAAACCCCTAGATTTATATGAGGGAATTGTATTTTGGTTGTAGATGTGTATTCTGAGTGAGAAAGAGAGAGGATATTGTGTGAGAGAGAAGAGGAAATTACAACAGATCTGTTGTAGGTTGTATCTCTTCATTTTGTTGGATAATATAAAGGAAGGACTGGTTGTTTCTCCCTGGACGTAGCCCAAATTGGGTGAACCACGTATATCTTTGTCTCTCTTCTTTTATGTGTTTTTTATGTTTGTGTTTCTACAATATTTTATGTGTACCATTTCTTTGTAATATATAATTTTCTAACACTGCCAACCTCTTTTCTTCTGCTGACCCTCTTTTCCCTCTTACATGTTGACCACATAACCACACCCCTAAAGGGCAGAGGTAGTATGTGTTCCTCCTTCACTCAAGGAACCCATACTGCACCTCCCCACCTATTGTGCATGCCATTAAACTCAGTTAGAGAAATGGTGGCATATTAAATGAAGCACCCTGAGTTTAATCCACTTCCTAAGCAACTCCTCCTCCTCATACATTTGAATCCATGTCCACCCCTCCAATCCAATCAATGTTTATATTTCCACATTATTTACATGAACTACATTTCATAGTGACAATTACAATATGGGTAGAAAAAAAGGTTGTCACAGACCCCATCCCCTTAGAGTAACACTATCCACAGTGTTCTATACCCGTACACAAGATTTTAACAACAATATTTATATACACAACCCTTTTTCCATTTACTTGCAAATTATACAAAAATGGGTATGTTTCCCTCATCTGATCAACCATTTCGAAAGTTGATTCATTTTTTCCAAAGTTTTTTCATTGCATCTTGACTTTCTCGATTACTTGATTCCAGAGTTATGCGATTTGCCTCTAATCCATAATCCATTGTGGTTTTAGTTGGAATTCTCACCTAGATTACACATTATTGACAATGTTGGAAACCACCAAAATATAGGGGGTCTCCTCAATATGAATTCCCAACTAGACCTCACAATATTTGGAGTAGGAGCCCCATCCGGGAAATAGTCCTGACTGCCAGAATCTTAAAGATTTTCCTTAATTGCAATAAACAACATAAGAAAATACACCTGTTATGTAGCCAGATCACAAAACAAAAGAAAAGATAGAACAAGGGCTTGAAAAGTAGCCTCTTCAAGGGATAAACCTCCTTTACATCACATTATTGAATAATTATTGGATGATACAAATGATAAGACCTCCCTGGTATATATAGGAGTCTAAGGGGTTAGTATATAATTTGAGCCTACATAAAAATAATAATGTAAGGGCACACAAATAGAAATAATGGGCTTCTATGGGGCACAACAATAAAAAAGTGGAGGCTCATGGGCACAACGATAGCAATAGGGAGTGTTAAACAACCATGGGCAGCAAGAGAATCTGAAAGATAAACATGAGAATACAATTTTTATTAAAAAATGATTTACATTTATAGTACATGTTGCGACCGTTGGGTTTCACATCCCAAGGTCTCTTGGACCCTTTTTTTCCATTTGGTTTCCACACTAACCCATTGAGGATTAGGTGTCCAACATTCCCCCCTTAATTCGAAGGGTTATGTATGAGTCCAAGAAGATATTTGTAATACAAAATGTGCAAAAATGCATGGCAGCACAAGGCTGAATGTGCTCTCTGAAATGTTGGTATAAAGGGCGGTGGTTTAAGGATGACCACCAACACTAGAATGCTTAGTGAAATTCCCAGAACTCTTCCAAAACTGGCAAGAAGCTGAAGTCTTCTGCTAGAGGAAGTGCTCCTATTGTTTTGAAGAGAGAAACCTTGAACCATGAGAGGGAGGTTTCACCTCGCATAAAAGGGAGAACTTCAACCTGAAAAGGGAAGTCTCAACCTGTGATGGTTTAAGGATGACCAACAACTTCGGAATGCTTAATGCAATTCCTGGAACTCTTCCAAAAACTGGCGAGAAGATGAAGTCTTCTGCTAGAGGAAGTGTTCTCAATTTTGTTCCTGGAATTCTTCCAAAACTGGCAAGAAGCTGAAGTCTTCTGCTAGAAGAAGTGTCCCAGATTGCCAACTAAAGGCATGTTCACGGGCATCTTTGTCTCTGGCTACAACTCTGAAACTGGTGTGGCAGGTTGTGGCTTAGGCTCACTTGATGTGTCTTTGAAGCTTGTAGATGACCATCATTTCCCCCCCTGTTAGATACAAGGTGAGATGATGGAGAAAACTCAACTGTAATACTGTTCAATACTCTGGAACAAGTTCTGACATGTGATTGGAATATCTTCTTGGCTATTGATGCCCATTGCCAAGAAGTGATCCATCCGAGATGAATCTTTTTTCTTGCAGGACGTTTGTTTCTGAAGCAATTGTTTGAAGAATGATTGGTTTTATGACAGTGCTTACATGGATGAAGATCAAAACAGTGATCTTTCAGATGGCCAACTCGGTCATAGTGTTGGCATTTCACAATCTGTTTTTGTTGTTGTTGTGGAAGAGGGGCAGAATCTGGAATAGCTGACAGTGAAATGTTATGAGGAGTAGGTGAACTGTCATGAATGAATCTAGCACTTTGAAATTGAATTGGTTTGGTGTAGTCTGGAATATGAAAGGACAACTCCTTGTCATATCCAAGACCAATTCTGTGCTTGTTATGGACAAGCTCTTCCCAAGGTCTGATGATGGGCTTGGGAAGTGTAAGCTGACCTTCTGCATCTTCATGTACAACTGCTTCTTTATGGGAGTCTATTTCAATCTTCTGAACAGAAACATGTTTAGAATGACTCCTCTGTTTTAATTCTTCTTGTTGTAGCTGAGTTTCAAGCTGCAAAAAATCAATTTTCTCTTGTGCATTTTGTAGAAAGACCTGAATGTATGTGAGAGAAACTTTGCTGACTTTTAATGTATCATGATTAGTAGATAATATCAGAGATTTAAGGAACTCTAATACTTCACTGATTCTGGCCTTTTTTTTTTTACTGTCAGAATTACACCTTAAAAATTGATCACAACTACTAATCAATGCAGAAAAGTAATACCCACTCACAATACACAGTAATATAAATTTGCTACAAATGATTAGTGTGCAACCAGCAAGCACCAATTACAAAAAATGACCAGCACTATGTTCTGACAATACAGCCGACTAAACTTTTCTCCACAAAAGACTACTTTTATAAAACAATTATTGCCTTTATACAACCCACCAAACTCTTATGTAACAATTGAAATAAAGAAGATGATCAGAGGAAACAACTTCTTCAATCTGATTACACAAGCAAAAGGGCACCAAAACCTTCCCAAGGGCTTCCTTTAGAACCTCCCACAACACTCTCCACTGGCTGTGTAAAAATAAACAATATCCACAAAATAAGCAACTTCCTGATCAATATTTCAATAAAATGAATTCTTTCACTTTGGATGGATACTTCTGCAATTTCCGCGGTGTTTGTCAATCAATTTTAAGATGCAAACTACACCTTTAATTTTGGTTACTGAATGCAATGCAATCTTCCGGAATTTATAAGACAAGCTTATCACACAAGTATTCACACAAGCTTATCTTCTAGATTTGTTTCAGAGGAAATACTATGCGAACCTGCCTGACTAGTTCAAACTTGGGCTTTTGAAACCTGAAATATATGAACATCACATTTAGTTTGTGGTTTAAACTCATCGGATCATTCTCAACCTTTTTCTCTTAGTCTTTTGGCAGAACTGATTTCTCCGGATCACAATCACTTTCCTATTGCATAGAGAATACACGATTGTGACTCTCCTTTAAAACTTGTGTTGATGATGAATAGATTGATATATTCTATATTTAAGGTCAACCAATACATTTTTCTCCCTAAGAAAATTCACAATCATAATCAATATGAATGGAACGAGGCATTATGTGACTAAATGTCGCATTCTTGAGCAATCTGACGTGAATGAGGTCGACTTAGTGATGTGAACCTCCGAGCAACAGAATAGAGATATGATGGTTGTTTTCGACGGAATTAAAATACAATTTATTTTAGGGCATGGTTACTTTCAACACCAAGTTTGTTTATCCATATAACAAAAGGCCTCTACTTTCAATACCAAGAAGGAATTTCTTGTTACCGAGCATATGGTGGTCCTTCATGTAGGATACCAAATCTTCAAACTCCCAAAAACAACAAAGAACCCAGTGAACGGTAACAACAGGCGATGGAGAGACTAGATAATAGCTTTGATTACGCCCAAGAATCATGTGCGGAACAAGGAAAGAATATGGAAAGCCCCGTGCGTAAATTAGAAATTGCACAAGTTGGCCAATATCAACGCATAAATCAATTACAGGCAAATGATAGGGTCAAAGCAAGCATGGGTGAACGACGAGAGTTGCAGCAAACCGACGCTATTTAGCCAGACCAGTAATTGCAGCAGAGCATTCAATGCACAGAAAATAGGGACAACGGTTATAATTAATGAAATGGTCAGACGAACAATGGATGTTGCAAAGAAAGAGCGCTGACAATTGCAGAGAATGCCCAAAAATGAGAAAATGCGTTTCTGACAGAGCCCAAACTAGTGGAGCATTAGGTCATGCAAACAATTATAGTAGTTAGGTCATGCAGGAAATTAGAGCACTCAAGTTCTGGCAAGTAGGATAGAGCCAATAGAGAAAAACTGACAAATCCAGGGGCTCAAATTGGAGCAGGGTCAGAATTCGCCCGCTCTAATACCATGTTAAACAACCATGGATAGCAAGAGAATCTGAAAGATAAACATGAGAATACAATTTTTATTAACAAATGATTTACATTTATAGTACATGTTGTGACCATTGGGTTTCACATCCCAAGGTCTCTTGGACTCCTTTTGTCCATTCGGTTTCCACACTAACCCATTGAGGATTAGGTTTCCAACAGGGAGCTACATAAATAATAAAAATAGAGGGGATAGACTAACAACAAAAATAAGGGGGCTACACTAGTATTATAGGGACCTAACATGCCCCTCTCCTTAAAAAATTTGTTGTCCTCTACACTTGAGTAGTTATGGATGATTTTGTATAAATTTCTCATCCTCCCATGTGGAATCTTTAGTGGCTAAGTTCTTCCACTTAATAAGATACTCTAAAATTGGTCAAGTATGTAGCTGTCACGTTCTTATTTCCATCATTGCTTTAGGCTCCAATATGATTTTTCTTTCTTCGTAAAATTTTGGCAATATTGTTTGAACTCAGAGCTTGTCATTGATAACCTTATTTAAGCATGAAACATGGAAAACTAGGTGTACTTATAAATATGTAGGAAACTCCAATTTGTATGCCATAGTACCAATAGTTTGCAACACCTTGTAAGGACCATAGTACTTGGGTGATAATTTATTATCCTTCTTATCTTGCTTGAGGGACATTTGTTTGTATGGTTGTTGCCATAAAAATACTTAGTTTCCTATATGAAAATTTCTTTAACAACAATGTTGATATGCTTGTTGTTTCATTCGATTTTTCACCAGAGTGAGGTTATCCTTTAAGAGTTGGAGAACTTGTTGTTGATGCTTGATGTGATATTCCACTACATGAACCTTAGAATTTTCTCTTATAGATGATGTGATGGATGGTGGATGATATCCATAAAGTGCCATAAATGTGGTAATTTTTGTTGTAGTATGGAAGGAAGTGTTATACCATCATTCAGCTAGAGGCAACCACTTGACCCATTGCATCTTTTTTTTATCAAATACAAAGAAACGAATATATCCTTCCAAACATTTGTTCTCTATCTCAGTTTTCCTATCATATTGAGGATGATAAGATGATCTATGAGCTAATTGAGTATCAAGACAAGAAAATAACTATGTCGAAAATTTTCCAGCGAAAATGGGATCTCTATCACTTACAATAGTGTTTGGGTTTCCATGTAGCTTTTATTGTTTCCATAAATGAAATAGCAATTGTACTAGCCTTAAAAGGATGAGATAATGCACAAAATTGTGCATACTTGGTAAGTCTATCAACTACCACCATGATGGCACTCTTTCCTTCAGAGTTGGGTAAACCTGTGATAAAATCCATTGAGACCTCCTCCGAGCACTGAATTAGAATGGCTAAAGTTTGTAACAGAATCGAGGTCTTAATTGTATCAACTTTATTTTGTTGGCAAACCAAAAATTCTACCACAAAATTCTGAATATCAAATTTAAGAACATCCCAAAAAACACCCTTATTGACCCTGTGGTATGTTTTTAAAAATATTGAGTGCCTCCGAAGGGGGAGGTGTGAAATTCCAAAAGAATATTTTGTTTGAGATGGGAATTATTACAGAGATATAAACGATATTTGTACCATAATGAACCATTTTTCTAGATAAATATATCAGATGTACTGGGATCTTGCTGCAACTTTTGAATGAGTGTCCACACCTCTTCTTCATTCTTCCATTTATCCCTTGCTTCAGTTATCAAATCATCTTGGATAATAGAAATGGCACAAAGAAATGCTTCCACATCATCATCATTTCTTGAGATTTCATCTGCAAGAACATTTTTCTTCCCTTTTTTGTAGATGATTTCAAAGTCATAACCCAATATCTTTGTGACCTCCCTCATGACTCTTGAGCTTCTACAATGACTTTTTGAATTATTAAATGACCTTTGAGATTCTATATGACTTTAGAACGCAATGTTGGAAATAATACTGAGAGGGGGTTGAATCAGTATTAGTCAAATCAATAATGTTTTTCTTTTCATACTCAAATTCATATACATTACTTCAGTGAAGGTAACCCGCGTGTACATGCAACTGTGTTTAAGGAAACAAGCGTATATCCAGAAACCTAATGATTCAGTTAATTCATCATATGTTGATCTTTATTTTGTGCATCAGTGCTTTATTAAACATTAAACAATAACCGTGTGCAGTTAATAACAGAATGAATCGTCACACATAAGCAACACACATGAACACCAAGACTTAAGGTGGAAACACAATGTGGGTGAAAACCACCTACTATTGTCATCTCTATCTTCTTTTACTAATAATAAAATTTGTTTACAAAATTGTACTGGTGCAGACTCATACCAGTATGCAGGTTTCTACCTGCAGAAGGTTACTACCTTCTCTCATTCTCCACGTTCTACTGGAAGGGAGCTACAACCCCCTAGCTTTTGTACTAGCCGATATGTTTACTAGTATGTAGGTGCCGACCTACAGAAGGCTGAAACCATCTCTCTTCCTTCAGGGACCACGTTTCATAAATTTTCATACTGGATACTCCTAGAACACAACACCATAATCTGAAGGCCACATTTCATCCAATTTTCATACTAGACCCATCAATAACATTGAAGCTCAAAATCAGTCACCACTACAATACAAATATCAAATACATTTGCATCAAGTAATCACTGAAACTCAATTATTACTATCTAAATCAACCAAACTCAATCAATTACTGACAACCTTTGAACCTCTGACACAACTGAATCAACCGTTCAATCATACTTTAATCAACTTCAACAAATCAACTAGAACAGAGAGATCATTGTAACTAGTACACAGATCTGTACCCAGAACACTACATCATCATTCAGAACCAACTGTAACCTTTAAACCATGCATTAGAGTGTATATGCCACTTGAAAGAGTTGAATCAGTGTGTATACGCAACTTCATCAAAGCGAACCAGCGTATACATCTACAAATACTTACTTATAATTTCGTTGCACTTCCCGACTTCGGACATACCTAGATCATCACATATTAAGGATAGTACATGTGTTAGCAACCAGATCTAGCCCATCAGATCTCATAATGATAAGTCATTATGATCCTGATCCATTATTAGATCTCATCATCACTGAAGCAAATCATAATCAATCAATCTGAACACTGTTACTAGAATGCAGTCACTAGAACATAAAGAAAAACCCAAAACTCTGCATCAACAACCATAACAAACTGTAACTTCAAACATCATAGTTCATAAGGTATATGTTGCTTCGATGTGTCAAATCTGCATGTATACACGCTTTTACCAAATTCAACCAGTGTATACATCTGTAAATATTCATTCATAATTTTTGCAGCTATTCCAAACTTCAGTTATACCCAAATCAACACAAGCGTCAGTATATAGATCTAGGATAAACATGATCAAACCATATAAATATAATTCATTCCAAGCCTTAAGATCCCGATCCATCATTAGATCTTGTACTCCATCAACCACTAAGGTTCTTCCTTGGCTCAGATCAAGCAGAGCGTCATAAACCCATAACCTACATATTGGATCTTCACACATTATCAAATATTCAATGCATGTCTACTTTGGCCTAATGATCTTCTCCTCCTTATATAGTTTAGGCCTTTCTCAATACCATGGACCAAAACCACTTAGGACCAATACCTTGGATCAAATACCTAGGGTCAATACCTCAGACCAAATACCATGGACCAATACCATGGATAGGGATTTTAGCTAAAGTTACGTTGATTTTAGACAAGGTATCAACTTTGAGACAATTAAAGTTCTCAACGGGTCATCTAAAAAACAAAAACATACAAAAATAAAATAAAATAAATAAAACAACAACAACAAATTAAAACCTGAGAAAATACTACACCGAATTACCTAATAAAGCCCATTTCACATAGCCCAATTTGAATAAAAAAACAAAAAAGTGAAATACAGAAATATTTAATCCACATCCAAATTGAAGCAACACTGTATTTTCAAAAAAGTAGTTCTTGAAAAAATATTTTTCTATATTTCAACCTAGTTTACCCTAATTCTCTAAGAATCTTAGCTTCACATCCCCTTTTAACCCCAAATTTGTCATAAAATATCAAAATTGCTACATTATAACACTCTACTCAATTCTACAAACTCTAAATTCACTCAATTGCTTCATCTGAAATCATGTCCATGCTTGCTTGCAAACCTCGAAATCAAATTTTAGTATTATCCTCCTTCTCAAACAGGTGTATCTAAGGTTTACCCCGCTATTAACTTCAGTAAAAACCCCCCACAAACACAGGCTCATAGATCCGCAAATCTTAGTTTAATGACTGACCTACAATTTTAGATTGGACTCATCTACCTCACAAAAATTTCAAATATGGAGGATTTCCATCTCTTCAAAGTAGGAGGGAAAAAGCTCTAATACAGAGAAGGGGACTGAAATTTTCTCCTTCAAGAATCACCTGTGAAAAAAATACAACCAATCAGACAACATAATCCCCCAATAAAATGATTATTCTACACTCCTTATGCTCTTGTACTCCTTATCCTTCTCTCCATAACTTGTTAAGTGGATATTAGAATAAGAAACATTTAATTACCAATCATTATAGCTATGGCGGCATCTCTGAACTCCATAAATAGTAAAAGAAGAAATCCTTATGGAAACACCCAATTCAAACACCACGCGCTAACTTATAACAGATAACAGATAGTAAAATTGAACAAAATAAAACTCATAAAAAGCTTCATAGTCACCTACCTTCTCTGGTCTCTGTTGGCTTCATGTATGAGACTTCGACCAAGACCGCTCATAGTGTGGGTTTCTGATTGTCAAACAAAGTTAATGATGATTCAAACTAAAACAAAAATGTAAGCAGGGAATCAGGAAAGAGGTATAATACACAGTTAATGCAGACAGGGAACTGAGAAAGAGGGATAATGCATAACGGAGTAAGGTTTGTTGAAGAAATTTGACCCAACACGATCGTAAATGTGTTCACCATGCGTCATGGAAGTAGGAAGTGTTGTTCATTCACCAGAAAAATCATCATAGTATGGAACTCGCTAGTAGAGTACCCACCAAAAATGCAATGACTGGAAACGATAGGTGTATCGACAATTTTGGAGAGACCCTAAGCACATAGAGGAATAACTAGAGGTGAAGTGGAGAGGGAACTAGATGTGAAATAGAGGGAGAACGGATGGTGTAAAAAAAATGTGTGTGTTGGGCGCGGGATCCCCCAAGGGCAGTTTTGGGGCTTAGAGCCCAGATTTTGGTCCAATTTTGTAATTCCTATGTAAAGACTTTGCATTTTGAGGACGCGGAGTGCGTAGTTGTTAGAGAGTCATAGGGTTGTCTGCCCTTATTTTGATAATGTAATGTTGGTTGTAGAATATCTACCCATGGTCCGCGGACCATGGAATTGTATAAATGGAGCGAAGCTCTAAGTAGTTAAAATAAGGAATCAACGTGAAGAAGATACGATGTATGAGAGATAGCTCTAAGTAAAATTCTATGTTTGGGTCGTAGCGTAGTAAGAGGCTCTGCCGCTAAGTGCGTAGAGGCTTAGTAGTTAGCAGCTGAGTGCGCAGGGCGAGTCGAGTCTGTAACCATCTGGAAGTATTAATAAAGAGAAGTTTTCTATCTATTCTACGGATTTATTTCATGTTTATGCATATGTTATATTGGGTATGAATTTCACTTCTAATGCTTATATGATGCACGAATGTATATAATTTATTGGTTAAGTAAACGTAAGTAAGAACATCTATTTATGTGAAGCTAACTAAGATCTGTTAATAAAATAAGTAAGATACTTAACCTGGTTTGGGAGATATCGCAGTTCGCTACCATAGCAGCGTGAAAGGACTTCAACCCCTAGTTAGGACTGCACAAAAGCCGATTATTATAGATCGCGAAGGTACAAAAGGATAGAAAAAGAGCACAAAGCAACCTGCATGAAGGCAGGTATAGTTGGAATAGATCGACATCACAACCATCTCGAGGGTGCGGAAACTTGGTCCTAGCATCCCCCCACACTACTTCAGGTGAGACTTAAGTCTGTGCTCCATGGGTTGATGTCGAAAGGGCTAGTAGTTTAGGGATTTGTTTGGCTTACCTAACACCGAACCTTGGTTAGGACCCCTCAAGCCAACAAATGGTTCTGTTTTCGGGACTAGAATCTACATGAAAGATGCGTGCTATCATATCATTGGAATCCAACTAAGAAAGAAATTGAAGGCTGGTTAGACAGAAGAATTCACGAGTTCGCGACACAAGATAACAGAAACCCGTAGCTATTAAAATAACAATAGTTAGATAGCTACCTGTATACAGAGATCCACGAAATGTTTTTCATGTCCTTCCCTACTGAGCTATACGAGTGGATCGCAAAACTTATAGATAGCCAAGGAAGGTGGAATCTTGACAGTCCTATTGTGTGGACCCCGAAGCGGGTGCGAAGGTTGGAAGCATCGGAGGATAAGATCGCGCGTTGTTGATCATTGGCTCGATTGCATTATAGGTGGATTTGTTACTGAGTTCATGGTTGACACCTCAGTTAGCTACAGTGAGGCAGAACGATACTTAACCTGGTTTGGGAGATATCGCAGTTCGCTACCATAGCAGCGTGAAAGGACTTCAGCCCCTAGTTAGGACTGCGTAAAAGCCGATTATTATAGATCGCGAAGGTACAAAAGGATAGAAAAAGAGCACAAAGCAACTTGCATGAAGTCAGGTATAGTTGGAATAGATCGACATCACAACCATCTCGAGGGTGCGGAAACTTGGTCCTAGCATCCCCCCATACTACTTCAGGTGAGACTTAAGTTTGTGCTCCGTGGGTTGATGCCGAAAGGGCTAGTAGTTTAGGGATTTGTTTGGCTACCTAACACCAAACCTTGGTTAGGCCCCCTCAAGCCAACAAATGGTTCTGCTTCCGGGACCAGAATCTACATGAAAGATGCGTGCTATCATATCATTGGAATCCAACTAAGAAAGAAATCGAAGGCTAGTTAGACAGAAGAATTCACGAGTTCGCGACGCAAGATAACAGAAACCCGCAGCTATTAAAAGAACAATAGTTAGATAGCTACCTGTATACAGAGATCCACGAAATGTTTTTCATGCCCTTCCCTACTAAGCTATACAAGTGGATCGCAAAACTTATAGATAGCCAAGGAAGGTGGAATCTTAACAGTCCTATTGTGTGGACCCCGAAGCGGGTGCGAAGTTTGGAAGCATCGGAGGATAATATCGCGCGCGTCGTTGATCATTGGCTCGATTGCATTATATGTGGATTTGTTACTAAGTTCATGGTTGACACCTCAGTTAGCTACAATGAGGCAGAACGATGCTTTCTCAAAGGACCGTGAGGTAAGTACATAAAATCTTTGAATACTTGGATTAAAATGTTGTTGTGCGAAAAGAAGGTTATGCAGTTACCTTGATGTTCAGGGTTACGCAAAGTGGAAAGGTTTACAGGAATGAACGAAATAAGGGTCCAGAAAATAGCCCCTTGATTTCACCTCCACGAGGGGATGAGGAAGAGCTCGTGAAGGACTCTCCATGAAGTGTTATTCATCTGATAAGACAAAGAATTTCGTGAATACCACCCCGCCCACACCACCACTGGCTTCACCACCATCACCTCCATCTTCGCCCATACCAACTCCACCACCACCATGATTCAGTATGGCAAACACAGTGAAGTTTCCTATGTTCAAAGGTTTGGGAAATGAGGATCCAGACCAATTCTGGTTCGTTGTAAGGGTTGTATGGGAAGTGCAAGGTGTTACATATGACCATATAAAGAAATCAACATTGGTTAGCGCCCCACAGGATTGCGTGCTGACCTAGTATATTAAGTACTCCAACGATAACCCAAATAAGAGATTTGTGGATATCCAAATAGCGCTAAATAGAGAATCTAGCAGGCCTAAGTCTGAAGCACAGTCGATTGTGGGATTTAAAGATATCAGGATGCTACTAAGTGAGACTCCTTGGAAACTAGATCAGAGGTTGAAATGTATGATCCATAAATCCAATATGAATTTGATATATGGACAGCATCGTGATTGGTTTGTAGCTTCGCTACTACCACACTTAAGGAGTGTGTTGTCGTAGCAAAAAATAACGACTCAGGCAGAGGCCTTAGAGATTGCCATGAGACTACATGAGACCCCGATGCAAAATCCTAACCTAGGAGTTCAGAAGATCCATGCACAGCTGAAGAATCTGTGCCTTGAGATGAAGAGTCTGAAATAGGATAGGATGGTTAGACCAGAAGTGCATGAAGAAGTGTGGTGCATGAAATGCAAGAGTTAGGGTCATGACAAATACCACTACCCAGTTTTTACAAATTACCTCGCAGTAGGAGGACCAATGCCTTTAAGGTCGGAAGCTCAAGAAGGACGTAGCCTAGCGCAAAATTTGTGGTGCACTATCTGTCAAATAGCCAGAAAACATGCCATCGATAGCTACCACTTGTTACAAAAGTATACGCAAACTCCGCAACAGTTATTCTGCAACTTTTGTAGGTCGGTAGGACACAATGAGCGTACTTGCAGAAGCTACGAATTGATGATGGATAGAACTCTTGCCTACAGGTTTCAAGCTGAAACACGGCCCCTCGACCAAAATGCAAGAATGGTGCGGACAAGATTTCAAGGGCGCGGATGAGGCCGAGGTAGAGGAGGACCTGGTAGAGGTCATGGGCAGTTGATTTGCTACAATTGCATAGGGCCAGGACACTATGCCCGCGACTGCACTAATCCAACGCACCCATTGTGCAAGTATTTCACACTGTTTGATCATCAGACAGAATATTGTCCTGCATTGATAGCTAGGATACGTGACAAGGGGGTGCTACCACCTCCCCCGACTTAGAACCTACATAGGATGAGGTATGAGCTGCGCGAGGAAGATCCAAACATAAACATAATGCTCCGAAGTGCAATCGCGACGGGAGATGACAAATTAAAACAACCAAAATACAGTACTTGGGTTCGCAAAGCCCCAGTGAAAGAAGCTGAGTTCGATTTGGGGTGTGCTCGAGAAACCTTCATGGAAGCTAAGAAGAGCTTCGTTGAGGCCTCCACTTCGGGAAGCAAAGATAAGCCTGAGCCGAAGATGGACCCATCTATGCTGACAACTTTCCTCGAAACATGTATGAAGTTACTGCGCGACAGTAAGGTTGTGCAAGGGTTACAGGAAATTATCAATAGGTGTGTTGTGACCGCGCCAGGTGAACCGTATTTAGTCCGCAAGATTGGAAATTATAAAATAAGGACGAGGCACGAAATGAGACTAACCGCGCAGATTGGAGCATACGAAATGGATCAAGTCATCCTAGATTTGGGATCAGATGTGAATGTTCTACCAAAATAGACATGGGATAAAATGGGGAGACCTACACTGTAATGGTCTCCAATTCAGCTGAGAATGGCGAATCAGTAGAAAATAATACCCATGGGGTGGTTGCAGGGACTAACCGTGGATGTTGAAGGAGTGAACGCACTAGAAGATTTTGAAGTAATAGAGATTGTTGATGGTAGCAATCCCTACCCCACACTCTTGGGAATTGACTAGGCTACTTATATGAACGGGGTAATCAATCTGAAGAAGCGAAAAATGATCTCTGAGAAGAAATCATTGTGCGTAATAATACCCCTAGATCCTGCTAAAGGATCGCGTTATACGAAACTGGTCCACAACTATGAAAGTGATGATGATCTGGACTTTATCTATAAGATAACAATTCGAGACCAAGACTGGGTGAATCCCACCACAGATGGGTGGATTATGTGGAAGCGCGAGAGTTCCTACACTTTGGATTCTGACGAAGAAACAGAATGATGGCAGAATCGGTTACATGAGGTAACTACACTAAATTGCAATATGATGACCAAGTCGTTGCGCTGCCTGTTGATAGAAGCAAGAAATTTGCCTACTTATGATGGTCTAAATGAGGTAGATACCTTCTTGGATGCATTTGAAAGGGAGGTTCCAAAAAAATCAATGCTTCTAGGCTTTAGACTGGGTACTGCGCGCTACACCCACAAGATGGTGGGGTATGCACAAGGAAGCTCTGACAATCGGCGCGAATGTAGGAGAATGATGAAAGTACAATTTTGGAAGCCTAAGATGTGACTGACAAAAAAGTATGATGGACAAGATGATCCGCACGCGCATCTGGCCAAGTGGACGTAGGCCTATGGAGAAGAGCTCCAACTTGCACAGATGCACATGTACTCCACGCTAAAATACCTGGTCAATAAGCATGTGTTGGGGGGGCGAATTTGCAAATGGCTCTTAATGTTGGGAGGACATTACGCAAGGAGAGAAACCGTGTAGAAGATTCTATGCGTAGGGTTGTGGTGGCCAACCCTTTATCAGGATTCAAAAGCATATTGCAAGGCATCTGATTTATGTCAGAGAATAGGTAGGCCATCACGGAGGGACGAGATGCATTTGAATCCACAAATGGCATTGCAACCTTTCGAAAAATGGGCATTAGATTTTGTAGGACCCATCAAACTTCAAGGAAATATAGGCGCGAGGTATATTATCGCTGCGACAGAGTATCTGAATCGTTGGGCAGAAGCGCAACTTGTGAAGGATTGCATGGGCGTGACTGCCACGAAGTTTCTATTTGAACTTGTACTAACACGATTTGGATGTCCGAAGATCTTAATGAGCGATCACAGTACCCACTTCCTGAACGAAACAACTAGTGCACTGATGGAAGAATTTTAGGTCTATCATCAAAAGAGCACACCTTATCACCCACAGGCTAACGGGACAGTAGAATAATTCAACAAAGTACTAGAGACTACACTGACCAAGGTATGCAATGCTCAACGAAGTGATTGGGACCTATGCATACCTGCAGCCTTATGGGCCTATCGGACGACGTGTAAGAAGCTGACAGGATAGACAACCTTTAGGTTGGTCAATGGAGTGGAAGCTGTAATGCCTATGGAATACATTGTGCCTAGTCTCTGGATAGCAATGCTCACAGATATGATGGATCGCAGAGCCTTGGAGGAGAGGCTCGCACAGCTGGATGAGCTCGAAGAAGAATGATTTTTGGTTAGATTTCACCAGTACATCTAAAAGTAGTGTGAAAAGACATGGCACGACCGACACATCAAGCTGCACACATTCAAGGTAAACAGTCTAGTTTTGTTGTATGAGCGTAAGTTTGATAAATTCCTCGAAAATTTCAGAATGCACTATTTAGGGCCGTATATTATTAAGGAGATTACCGATGGAGGCGTAGTGCAGCTGATTAAGTTGAATGGAGATCCCTTCCCGAGCAAGGTGAATGGCAATCGCTTGAAGCCATACACCAGTGATCTAGCGATGTAACTATATGAAAGTGGCACAATCTTAGCGCTCCAGGAAGCTAAAAGGAGGCACAAGACTATAAGCTACACTGCCCGGGAACTACGCGATGTCAGGACTGCGTGAAGTAGCGAAGTGCCACAGGGTCCGCGATAGCGCGAAGACAGCTGCGCTAGCACGTAGGACTACCAGAAAGTGACTGTTAAAGTCAATATTCATGATTTGATGGTTGGTTTCAAGCCAAATGGAGCGGGTGACAAGAATTTAAGGCAAACTTTATGGGCTATATTCTTGAAAATTTTCCTCCAATCTAGCATTAATGGACCGAATGTGGGGGGGACAATAAAATTCAAATTCAAAAGGAGATATAAATTACAAGTGGTTGTCCAGCGAAAAACACTTGGAAATTTGAGAACTGAGTTGTTGCACGCTCAAGTATTCATGAACTGAGAATTATTCGATACTCTAAAAGTGAGTTCGTTGTTTGAGCAGCTACTAGAGACACTAAAAGAACTATGGAATAGCACTATGTCAGAACCCGAAGAAGCCATGGACATAGGAGTAGTGACAGTTGAGGAATTTGCATGGGAAATTGCGGAAGTGGAAGCCCCATAGAGCACCGGAATAATCGTTGAGGTCCCTAAATCACCCCACACACCGAGACCAAAGAAGGACAAGCATGCTCTGATCCTGGTGCACGTCTCACCCAGAAATCCACTGAGGACCAAGCTCACATTGTAGGAAAAGGGGAAGGCCATTAATCTAGAGGCCGGTGAGGAGGAAGAGTTTGAATAAATCCTAGGGGAGGAGGAGGATGTAGAGATGGAAGTCAAAACCCAAGGTGCAGACCCTATCACTAGGTTGTTGGAATATGTTCCTCTGTGAAAGGGTGAAGCTAAGGTGTGTTGGAAATAATACTGAGAGGGGGGGTGAATCAGTATTATCAAGTTATTTTAATAAATCTTCCTTATTTACAGTTTGAATTATTTTTGCATGACAGTACCATAAAATAATGAGCATGAACAAAGAAAACAGATAGTCACACCAAAGAACACCAGATGTAAGGTGGAAACCCAATGTGGGTGAAAACCACCTGCTGCAATATGTCTCTATCAAATTAGAAACTTCTTTTACAAAGGTTTTGTACTGGTGCAGTCCTTTACCAGTACATAGGCTGCAACCTGCAGAGAGCTACAACTCTCTCTCGTTTTCCAGTCTCTTCTGGAAGGGAGCTACAACCCCCTACTTCTTTTCTTTCAAGAACCACTTTTCATAAATTTTCAAACTGGATCCATAAACATCAAGAGATCATCAAGTACAAGTAAATCACCCAGTCAACTGCAGTAACCAGATCAACAGTAACAGTAAACTAAACCCAGAATCACCTTATCAATAGAAAAATTTAGCCAACAAAAGATTTTAAGACAAATACGCAGTTTTTCTTTTTCTGGTCTGCGTGTGTACGCACTTCACCTTCTGCTCCCCTGCGTATTCCCGCAGATACCCTTCTGCCGCACCACGTACCCACGCATTGTTTCTTCAATCACACTGCGTACTGTTACTACATGCACGCACCCACAGATACTATCGCGCCGCGTACTGCTACTGTAGCCACGCACCCATAGATGTTATTGCGCCGCGTACCTACGCACCTGTGGCTTCTGAAGCGCCGCGTACTTTCCCTGTGCCTACGCACCTGAACCTCTGTTGTGCTGCGTACCCACGCACTGTGCCTTCTTCTGCTCTGCGTACCTATGCACTTATCCTCCTTCTTCTCTGCGTACCCACGCACTTCTCCTTCTTCTTCTCTGCGTACCCACGCACTTACACCATTAATCACCTGCGTACCTCTGATTAGGGCCGAAATGGCAGTCCCCCAGTGTGCCACCGATAGTCAGATGCTCATATGCGCTCGAGAGATCACCCTTCATAGATTCGCTTTCAACTTCACTTATATATAGATCAAGCTTTAAAAATAACCCAATATTTCAGATCTTAAGATATTCAATTTTCGAAAGATGCATAGCCAAGTGATCTCCTTTGCTTTATATAGGCAAGCTCTTCCTAAAATCATGGATCAATACCATAGATAGCCAGTACAAGGGGCCCAAAAACATGGGGATTCAATAATAATAATAATATAAAACAATACCACGGGGCAAAACCATAGAATCAAGAACGGCGGGCTAAATACCACGGGCCAAATATAAGAAAACCCTACGTGAGCGCGCTTCTCTGCCTTTAAGTAAGTGAACTGGGGGTACGCACCTGATGAATGGGTGACCTGCGTGTGCAGCCGTAGTCCCTTCACGGCGTACCTGCGGGTACGCACCTTTTTAACTATTCTCCTGCGTACTTCTTAATTTCCAACATTTTGAGAGCCTGATCAGTGCATTGCCACTTGAGGGTGTTGCCATCAAGTACAACATCTGTATCATAAAGCCATACCAGAATCATAATGCCAACAATCTCCCCCTTTGGACTTGATGGCAACCTCAAAGTCTTCAGTCTTCAACATCATTCTCCCCCTTTGACATCAAGGGCAAAGGGTTATGCTCCCCCTAAGAACATGCTCCCCCTGAATATGAACCAGATCTGCAAAGAAGAACCATAATCCACCAAACATCATAAACGACCATGAAAGAGATAGGGACATATTGCAGCCAGGTTTAGATCAACATCCATGATCTCCTTCTATGCCCCCATAATGCCAACAATGCATTATATGTGCTCCCCCTACACCTATGCCATCGATCTGCAATCAATCCATAAACCAGCAAATGTACGTGTATACCAGGTATAGACCTCGCGTACAACCAACAGATGAGAATCAACAACAAGATGATGCATCAACAACCCCCAGCTTTTTCCTGAGGTATTCAAAAGTCTCCCTGGGCAGTGGTTTGGCGAGTATATCAGCAACTTGTTCCTTAGAAGGAACATACTCCAACTTGACCTTTTGTTCAAGCACTTGTTCCTGGAGAAAATGATACTTGATCAGTATGTGCTTGGTCTTTGAATGCATAACAGGGTTCTTTGAAATGCTGATTGCACTTGTATTATCACATAGGATGGAGATAGGTGGTGTACAAGTGATTTTAAAATCTTGTAGGGTTTGCATCATCCAAAGAAGTTGAGTGCAGCAAGATGCAGCAGCAACATATTCTGCTTCAGTTGTAGAAAAGGCAATCAAACTCTGTTTCTTGCTGAACCAAGATACTAATCTGGAACCCATAAAGAATGCACCACCACTTGTGCTCTTCCTGTCATCCACGCTTCTAGCCCAATCTGCATCTGTATAAGCATGAAGTATGAGATCTGTATCTCTAGGATACCATAAGCCATAGTTTTGAGTTGCTTGAAGATATTTGAAAATTCTCTTCACTGCCTGAAGATGAGTTTCCTTTGGATTTTCCTAAAATATTCCAACTATTCCCACTACATGCATGATGTCTGGATGGGTACCTGTCAAATAAAGTAGACTTCCAATCATAGATCTATAGGTTGGCTGATGTACTGCTGCTGATTCATCATTTGCACTAAGACTGCATCTTGTAACCATGGGGGTACATACTGGTTTTGCATCTTCCATGCCATACTTCTTCAGAATCTGCTTGAGGTACTTGGTTTGAGACAA